>JAJJWO010000493.1:0-52684 GCA_021655895.1 Fusarium sp. NRRL 66739
GTCAGGGGAGGGGGTATCTTGATGGTGAGGCTTCGGGAGGAGCTTGAGGACATGGGCCTGGAGTCGTCGGCTTTGACGGCGGAGAGAGGTGTTGCGTGTTGAGTTGGTTCAGGGGAGTCTTCTTCTTCTTCTTCATCGGAGGATGAGGGGGAGTCGCTGTCTTCTTGAGGAGAGTCTTTAGGCTTCTCTTCCTTGGCCTCTTTTACTTGGACATCAACTTGCATCTCATCTTCACTCTCACTCTCGTCCTCAGACGATGATCCACTGCTGCTGGTACCGCTGCTGCTTGTGCTGTCGTCGTCTGACTCTTCGACCGGAGGAGGGGTGGCCTTCTTGACCTTCTTCTTCTTCTTGTTGGGCGCAGGCTCAGAAATCTTCTTCGCCTTGACAGCCTCGACCACGTTGCCATCCTCATCGACCCAACCTTTACCCTCGACGAACTCGGTTGCTGCGCCGGATCCCCCCTCGCCCGCCGAATTCTTCAAGAAGCTCGGAAACTTTGTCGTCTTTTCGAATTCGTGGACCGTCACCTCGCGCGCCTTGCCCTTCTTCTTGCGCTTCCTGGGTTGGTTGTCCTCTGCGATGTTGGCGATGGCGTTGGGCGGCACTTTTGTCTTGAGCAGACACTCGTCGCCTTCTGTGTATTTTGACTTTAGGCGCTTCTTCTTCTCCGTGTGCTTGCCGTCCTTCTCCTTCTCCTTGTCCTGCTTGCTCTTCTTCCTCCTCTGGTCGGCGGGCTCTGTCCAGCCTCTCTTGACCTTGCGGTCTGTCAGGACGACGCCCTCGACGACTTCTGGGTCCCGCTTCCGCTTCCTCGTCTCCTCTTTTGATTCCTTGATCTTTTTGTGCTTCTTGGTCATCTTCTCATCTTCAGCGTCGAGCTCGCCGGTAGGCTCAACCCTCTCCTCCGGCCGGGCCTTTTCGATCCGCAGCTTGTTGCCCTTTAGCACAGCGCCATTGAGCTTCTTTTTCAGTTTTTCAGCTTCCATGGTCGGCAGTTCAACGTAGCCGTAACGTCGCTCGGGAAACGTCTCGATAGTATGGTAAGAAATGTTGCGCGCCTTGGGGGCGGCCGAAGCTGGCAGGACGATCTTGATGAGCTCAGGGTCGAGAGGGCTAATGTGCAGCCTGACAAAGTCGCTGGAGGAATCTGAGGACATGGCGGAGCAGAGCGCACAGTCGCAGGAGGATTTGCGACGCTAAAGAGCGTCGTTGGAATGAATGATGCCGCTTTCGAAGAAAAAGGGACGAGCTTTTGGTGACTTTTTTTGGGGGAAAAAAGTTCCAGAGTTCCAGGGACCAAGAGATACGCGGCCGCTGATTGGTCGAATGGAGCGACGTTGATCCGAGATATGAGATATGCAGAAGGGATGTATTCTGTATTTCAGATATTCAGATAAAACAAAACGTACAAACAGGTAAACATTTTGTGATCTTGGCTTAAAGAAAACCTTTAAGGTTTTAGAGTTGAGGATGAAAAGTCTTGTCAGAAAAGCCCTGAAACTTGTGGCATTTTTCTTGGTCTCAGTTGGCGCTGAAATATCAACTCCTTTGTTACAGATCAGTTGCCCGATTAGGAAAGTATACCAGCGTCTGAAGCGTCTAGGCCTTGTAATAACGCCGGAGACGTCTTCGATTTGGGAAATAAACCTGGAATAATGCAACTGTATCTCATCGTGGCTGTTATAGACTATCGTCTTGAGTGGTATAGGCAGGGGATCTTTGAAACCCCTTGGTATTCGCTCTCGGGACGAATGGTGTCGCAAGGAGCTTCATCGCAACGGTTATGATACAGGACTTGTCGGATATACTGAGCTTGTCGAGTTAGAGACACCTTCGGGTGTAGCCTGCTGTATCATAATCAACTCAACTTGATGCCTTGGCAAGTTTTTCTTCACGATGATAACAGATACTCACAGATATAAAAAGCATGCAGTTCCCTCTGTCCAGTCTATCCAATTCAGCAACAACATCACAATCCATTCACGTCATCCTCCACGTTCTCTTCAACTCTTCACATTACAACAAAGTCAAAATCTCCATCAATCTCGTCGAAAATGCAGTTCTCAACTCTTATTGTCTTGGCTGGAAGTGCGCTGGCAGGTAAGAATACCCTTCTCCTATGACAATCTGCAGTGAACACAACTCACAGCCCATAGCACCTCATCTCCCCAAGCGACAAAACGCCTGCTTCATCGTCGGCTCTCAAGCCCTCCCCGAAGAAGTCTCAACCAATGCCGCGAACCTGGCCTCTGCCGTCACATGCGACACTTCACAAACAACCATCGACGGCGTCCCAGACGTTAGCTCCGGAGGCGTCACATTCTCCTCCATCAACTTTGCCGACTCAGGAGAGACGCCCCTGGCCTTTGCCCTCGACAAGTTTGCTACGACTTCTCCGCTGGCGGAGAACGACCTGGACAAGTTCCAGAACGAGCTCAACGTCTATCTCGCTACCGAGGCTGGTATTAGGTCGACTGGAGGGAACCTCGACATCAAGGTCCCCAAGTTCTTCTTGCAATTCCAGATGGCGCGTATTCAACAGGCGCAGGGCGCCGTGTCTGATATTCCTGGCATGACTGTGGACCATCAGCTGGGCAAGGTGATCAAGAATGCTGCTGGAGAGGACCAGGCTCTTCTGGATCAAGTGAACAACTTGGCTACTACCTTGAACTGAGAAAGAAAATACGCTGTATAATACAAAAAAGGTCCGATTTTTACCCCCAGAGGCTCATACAAGTGACTTGAAGTCAGTTATCATTATAAAAATACACCCCGTCATGACAATTAGAGCGGAGAATGAATGCGCCAGAAACTTTCCCAGCAAACACCGACGTCCATCATAACCCTAGCGCCGAGAGAAATGAATTTACGAAAAGCCACGGAACCAAGGTTGAGGGTCTTGCTCCCGTCTGTCGCCTCCAATAGCCTTCCACCAGGTATCGGTGCTCCAACGGATGATGCGCTCGGCCGCGCCTGTAGGAGTAAAGGCTGGGCGCACATCAAGGTAGAAGACTGGATCGCCTGAAGGCTCGGGTTCACCGGAGTAGTAGTCGATCACATATCGGATCTCCTTCTTCTGGCCGTTGATGTCTCGTGAAACATACCAGTCGTGTCGATCAAAGGGGGGTTCAGTGCTTGGGGTGTGTTAGTCGCAAACGTCTATCAGCCTAACAAAAAGATGACTTACCCAAACTTGGAGGGGTAAATCCAGCCCATGACCTGCAGCATAGTGGCCTTGGGTGTCATTTCCTTAGGTCGACCCTGGAACCGGATGAGGCTTGGTACGGTATCGATATCATCCTCCCACTTTCGCTCAAGTTCCTCCTGCGCATGGACCTCGCCCCTCTTGCAAACCTGGAATCCATTGTAAAGACCCCGCGCGAATCGCTGCTCCCAGCCGAGAATCTCCTGCCACGCGCCCTCATTCAGAAAGTTGTGTACTGAAACCATGCCTTCGACAGCGGTGATATCGGTGTCGGTATAACCCTTGCGTAGCAGCGCATTGTACATTTGCTGAGGAGAAGGGTATTCCCAGTTGCCATCACCAGAGCCCTTGGGAATGGTAGACTCATCTCGTGTGGTTGGGAGAGCGAGTTCCTGGTTGGGCGCAGGCTTCTGGGACAGATCGGGGAACATGTAGTTGAGAGGGTTGAGCTGGGAGATCAGGGACTTGGGCTTCTCCTCGGGTTGGGCTCCGTGAGGGACAGGACATCCTGAGGCGGGGGGATCGGGTTTGGCCTGGGGCTTCAGCGCATCGTGAGACTTTTGGTGCATGGGGCAACCAGGCTAAGACGGTGTTAGCAAGAAACGAATTGAGGAGAGGATAGGAAATGATCGTACTGGAGGCGCCTTGCCAGTAGTGGCCGGGTGTCCAACAGGGACATGGACGGGAGCAGGAGTTGAATCTGCCCAAAACCAACCCATTGCAAAGGTTTGTAAGTTGAAATAGTATAATTTGATGAGAGAAGTAGAGATTGAAGCCAATCGGCGTCAATAGCCAGAGTATTAGACTGAGTAATTGTAAGTGTCGTTGGTGATGATGACGAGAATCAAGATTTGGAGACAGTAAAAAGAATGGACAAATGGAAGCGCAGTAAATTTACCTGACGATTTGATTTGACTTGCCTTATCGCCGCTTATCGAAAATTTGAGGCCCGGCGCAAAAGCGGCAAGACCGGGGGAAACCGCCCGCGCCAAAGAGACAGGCAGGGATTAGCAAGGGATTGTACTTTGCTAGCACGTGTTTATCCGAACTGTTCCTGCCTGCAATCGGAAAGTAAAATATACGTTCTTTGTACGTCACTTTTATCAACGTCCCGACGTCACTAACACCAGCTGTTAGGTTGGCTTACCTTAGGCTAGTTCGTTTTGGAGATCCTTGCATTCGAGTCTTTGCATCATTAACACATGCGAGCAACTTCTACTCAACTGACTCCTCGAATGCCTTCGCCTCCAGGCTCTTCCCGAACATGAAAGTGTTCACATCTGTACATTTCGATTACAACACACTCCCTTTGCCGACATGAGAGCTGGCTCTTTAGCAGGCCGGTTCCTCGTTCACCCGGCCCTCCGAACATATCCCAATGTCAACCCTCATGTCAGGTTCAATCTTGCGACTCTTAGCCGCCGATTCGTCTCTCAGAGCTACCGTGGTTTTCGATCCGCACACAGGCCTACGGCTGGACCAAAACGAGCTGCTCTGCGGGCATCCGGTGGTGCTGCGGCATTAGGAACAGCAGCCTTTGTCGAGTTGTCGCAACAAGAAAATGGCAATGATCGAGAAACAGGGGAGAGGCGCATGCTCGAGGTCTCACGGGCCGAGGTTAAAAAGGGCGTTCCCGCCGATTCTCGTGGTCTTTCAAGATTGGGAGAGCGCATCAAATACTTGGTCGATTTGTTGATAATCGAGCCAGTCTGCACTGGCTTCCGATTCCTCCAGCTCGTTGCCATCTTTGTTCCCGTCATCATAACCATTCCAGCCATTTACTTTGGAAAGCGACAGACTGATAGAGATAACGAACGATCAGGCACCCTTTGGTGGTATGGCTTTTTGGTCAATGAGATGGAACTGGCTGGCCCGGCCTTTATCAAACTTGGGCAATGGGCGGCTTCGCGAACCGATATCTTCCCTACCGAAATGTGCGAGATCATGTCTAAACTTCATTCGAATGCACCAGCTCATTCACTTCATGCTACTCGCGTGACTGTCGAGGCTGCGTTTGGTGGCCTCCCTTTCCAAGATATCTTTGAAGAGTTCCACGAGAAACCTCTTGGTGTTGGGGCCATTGCGCAGGTTTACAAGGCTAAGCTGAAGCCAGACTTAGCCAAACCAGAGGAGGCCGATAACCATACCTCGTACCCTTTGGCGCATAACGTGAAGCGCAACGTTGACACGGTGCTCAAGAGTACGCCTCAAAGAGTGCCGTCGTCCTATGTCGCAGTCAAGGTATTGCATCCGTATGTCGAGAGGACCGTTAGGAGAGATCTTCGCATCATGGGCTTCTTTGCCTCTCTCCTCAATCTCATCCCCACCATTGAGTGGCTCTCATTGCCAGATGAGGTTGCTCAGTTTGGGGAAATGATGAAGCTACAGCTTGATCTCCGCATAGAGGCTGCAAACCTGGCCACGTTCCGGAAGAACTTCAAGGACCGGTCTACGGCTTGGTTCCCCTATCCCTACACAGAATATACAACACGCAACGTCCTAATCGAGGAGTATGCTCAGGGCATACCATTGTCAGATTTCATGGAGAATGGCGGCGGAGTCTTCCAACACGATATTGCTGACGAGGGCCTTGATGCTTTCCTTCGCATGCTGCTCCTCGACAATTTTGTACATGCCGATCTGCACCCAGGCAACATCATGGTGCGATTTTATCAGTCTGCTCATCCAGAACTGCGTTTGCGAAAGTCAATGACTCAAGCCCACCCTGATGAGAAGGAGGACGTTACCGAGCAAGTCCTTGAGCGACTTCGACCATATCGACATCGCAAGGATCCAAAGGCATGGGAGGCAGAACTGGCCAAAATTGACGCTGAGGGTTTCCGGCCTCAACTCATATTTATCGACACAGGACTGGTAACTGAGCTTAATGCTGTGAACCGAGAAAACTTCCTCGACCTTTTCCGCGCTGTGGCCGAGTTTGACGGCTACAAGGCTGGTCATCTCATGTGCGAGCGCTGCCGCCAGCCAGATGCTGTGTTGGACAAGGAGGTCTTTGCCCTTAAAATGCAGCATCTTGTCCTAAGCGTCAAGAGTCGTACTTTGGCCCTTGGCAATGTCAAGATTGGTGATATTCTGCAAGAGGTGCTTAGCATGGTCCGAAATCACCACGTCCGCCTTGAAGGTGATTTTGTCAACGTTGTGATCAGCATCCTGCTACTTGAGGGTATTGGTCGCAGTCTGAACCCCGACGTTGATCTACTGAGCAGCTCGCTGCCAATTCTGCGCCAGCTCAGCGCCCAGAGCGGCACAGACATGGCCAAGCACGGAGACTTCTCCATGTTGGTGGTATGGCTAGGACTGGAGGCCAGACGATTTATGCAAGCCAGTATTGAAGACGTAAGTTTCGGGAACTTTGATGAGCCGTTGGTTGAATCCTGTTTTCAAGCTCACAAATACTAACCTTGTTCAGGTCGAACGATGCGTCAAGTACGACCAACTTTCACCCAATATATGATTATGAAGACACTGTTTCAAACCAGCATATAAAGAGAATGCGGCATCAGAGGGCGTACGGATAGGATCACATAGGAGTAACTGGTTTGTGTTGGAGTACATGAGAGGCGTAGCTCAGAGCTGGAGAAAGATATATAGATGTACACACAACTCGGTAAATTATATATCGTCAACTGTTAGAAGCATTGACAATGGTCTGCATTAAATCTGAAATCATTATATTACTAAATCATAAAATGATGTCTGAACCTGACATCGTCTTGGTTCATTCTTCTCTATACCTGTGTGCTATCTCAGCACTTTCCTGTTCCGTTGATGCACCATAACGCCCCCTATCCGTTCCATAGCTAGTAGTTATAAACACACGCACAAGCACTTTTAGTCGGTGCTGGCACTCAACTCGGTAGACTTCTCCCACAGATTCCTTAGCAAAGCGGCCGTTCCGTCCTCTTCATCGCCGTCGACCAGGCTGGACCCGCTCAGCCTGTCGGTCAACCTGCCGTCGTCGTCATTGCCCTCATAGCTCGATGCCGCACCGTTGGTTCGTACAGAGGTGGGCCGCTTGGCAGAGTTGGGCCGTCGAGGGTCGGGCATGCTGACATTCCGTGTGTGTCGCATGGTGAGGTCCATGGATCGCTTGCCGTTTGTAGAGGCGGTGTTGGAGCGCGGAATGCGCAGCGATCTATCCATGCCGGGAAGATGGTTGAGACGCTCGAGGGAACGGGCAACAGGGTTCTGATACCGTCGAACGACGAGGTATTCCATTCCCGTGCGCTCCAAGAGCTTCCCGACTCGAGGATCTCGGCTGTTGCCGCCGTCGTAGCCGGGGCCGCCGACGCCGATGAGTGGGGTGTGGCCGACCACGCCTCCGACGCCGCTGACTGCTTGCCCTGGTTCGATGACGGAGCTGGCTCTTTGTAGGTTGAGCTTCTGCTGCGTTCTCGATGTTTGGGCGGGAGGCGGAGCTGCTCGTTGTGCTGTCTTGGGCGCCAATGCACTGTCGTCGACTTCGTCCTTGGGTGCGCCGGTGGGCGATTCGCGGCGCTCCTCGCGATCGCCCTGCAAGCTCTTCACTGAGCGGGGTTTGTGAGGAGCATCGTCGTCGAAGCGGCGAAAGTCTCCTCGGGGCGGTCTATAGAAGGATCCCTGGCTTGTTAAACCGGAACCAGCAGCCTCAACGAAACGGGAGGTCAGCTCGTCCGTGTTACTCCCCATAAGGGTACCCGATTCACGGGCCTCGGCAGAAGCTGGAGCAAAGTGCCTCGGGGAAATCTGCGCCAGATCTGCACTCATCTGGGGCGGAGCTCCGTGAGACGGGGTGCGCTGGAGGATGCGGGAAGTGAGATACTCCTTCTGGTGCGCGGTTTGACGGTCCGGGCTTGGTGAGTGGTGCTGGTCGTCGTCCTGCGTGTGAGGGGCAGCGGGATCGCTGGGCGTAACCGGTCTCGAGCTCCCAGGGCGGTCGTCGGGATGATGGACAGAGTGGTTGCTGCTGTTGAGAGAGCCCTTGCGGGAGAGGTACGGCGAGTTAGAGCCGCTGGCATCAACCCATTCGTCCTCCTCGTTGCCCAGATCAAAGTGGACCTGCGACTTGCCTCCGGAGGTTTGAGGCTGGTAGACAATTGTGGTGCTCGAGGCTCGCTTGAGTTCCGCAGACTTGGTCCGCTTGCCAATTTCGGTATGAGAGCGATTGCGCTTGAGCTTGGAGTGGGAGGGGCTCTTGACGAGCTTTGTATGGGATGAGCTCTTGTTGAGCTTTGTCTGCGACGAATTCTTGGGCAGTTTGGTCTGGGACTGGGTCTGGGAGGGGGATTTTGTGAGATTGCCCGAGGAGGAGTCGCGGGAAGAGAGCTTTGCGTCGCTGACAGCTCTGCGATGGGAATTGGAGCCCCCCGAGGTATTGCGATAGAGCTGCTGCTGCTGCTGCTGTATCTCGTCGGGGGTGGTGTCGGTATGGCGACGGCTCAGCTTTGGCTGCTTGGGGGCTGATTTTGTAGCGGGGCCGCGGGCGTGATGGAGGTGGCCTACGGTGTGTTGTCGCTGGTGGTGACGATGATGTCGGCGATGCTGCTGCTGCTGGTGTTGATGTTGATGTTGATGTTGGTGGTGAACGCCGCTGCTCTCGCTGTGCGAATCGCTCTCCTGATGGTTGAGCGGAGGCCGTTTTGATTGGCCGCTCATGGACGATGCGCTGTCCGCATCTTTGGTGTGAGGCATGGTTGGCTGTATAGGTTGCGCGCAGGGAGGGAATTGTAATTGATGAATTGATGAATTGATCGGGTACTGTAGAAATTGAGGCTTTGGATATGTGATTAAAAGGTTATGCTCCTCCTGACCGGACCGGCGACCAGAGTGTTTGTTATCATGAGAGCTGGGTGAGTCGCAGGGTTTAAGCAAAGGACGCAATTGGGTGCAAGGTATGGACGGTAATGCAATGTAATGTAATGTAAGGAATGAAAAGTGCCGAGTCGTGTCTTTGTCGCGTCGGGTCGGATCGAGTCGAGTCGAGATTGTTGCCCTTGTCAATGGCAGCCAAATATGGAGCTCCCTTTTTTTTCCCCAAGTCAATTTTACAGCGTCTCCTCGGGTGATGTCAATGGATCGGCCGAGTTGAAGAAATCGGTGAGAACCGAAACTTGGTGGAGGGGCGGAGATGGCACCGGCGATCTTTTCTGGAGAGTCTGGGGATGCGCAAAAGGAAGAAAGGGAAGAAGAGTAGAAAAGACACAAGGAGCGTGGGGGGAAAGGAAAATTAAAAATGAGCGTCGCGCAGACGAGGAGGGAAAAAAAACAACGTTTTGACGTAAGGTAAGGTAAGTTAGGTAAATAAGGTAATAACTTATTACCTAGGCAAGGTAAGGTAAAGTAACAGACGGATAGACAAACAAACCAAACCAAACCAAACCTAACGGCCAAAAGATGAAACTAGTGTTGCCGAGACACCGGAGCTAGAGATTTGATGTAATAATACGTGAGAGCATGAACCAGCCAGGTGTGAGTCTAGAGAACTAGTCGTGATGGTGATGATGATGAAATGAGTTGGAGCTAGTAAGCGAACGAGATGGTTATCTCGGCCGTGCTATTACTAGAGAGAGAGATTAGGATTGTAGCAATAAATAATTCGTAGACTCGGAGTTGTTGAAAAGAGTCGTTCCATCATCCATCCATGATAAGAAGACAGTCGAGTCGAGACGGAGCCGCAATCGGAATGGAACTTTAGGAATATCCCTCTTGGCCTTTTGCCAATGGGCCGTGTAACTTGTCACAGATACGATACGACTACATGACACCAAAACCAAGCTGAGCAATGCCAACTCATGAATGCGTCACCTGTAATACACTTTGCATTAGTTGTCTATTGGTCTGAACAACCATCCCATCACTCGCATGTGTATGTGCAACTGATTTACTGTAAATGGACAATAGGTAAGCCGTTTGATTTCTTGCCTGTCATCTTGACTTTCGGTTTGGCTCTGAATGTTTCTCTCTTCTTCTCTGAAGCCAGCCTAGTTTCGGCATCCTCGGTATAGGGCTTATGCATCTTGAAAAGACAATTTCAATAAAAAGAAACATGTACATTGACATATCCACTCTTTCTTTTCATGGCAGGACTAAAAGCTGGGGTGCCTGTTCTCCCACGTGACCTTGAACTGCAATCTCCATCTTCGTCCCGCGTATCGACCAAACAAACCAAACTATCGCCGTTATCATTAATCAAACATTCGTCATAATACTTAGACTCTCAAGATTTCTACCGCCCACCGATTAAACACACAGAATCTGCAGCAATGTCATCAATCGCCGAGATCGAGCAGGAAAAGAAGGCATATCAAGAACAAGTGCGACTCCCATGTCCCCCCATACTCCTCTTAAACATACTGACTCTAATCCTCCCCAGTTCGATATCGTTCTTGGCCAGCTGCGCGACGACCCCGACAACGTCGAACTCAAAGCATTAAAGGAGGAGTTGAACAGCTTCATCGATCTTCTCAATGAACAGATTGCTGAGCTCAAGCCCGCGCAGGCGCCTAAGCCCGCTTCCAAGCCGCCATCGCCGCCACCCCAACCCGAGAAGTGGTCTCGCGAGAACCACCCTGCCTTTAAGAAAGCAGCTCCCGCCGAGGAGAAGGAACAGGCTCCCGCGTCCTACCAGGTCAACGACACCGTCTTGGCCAAGTGGATTTCAGGCGACAAGGCGTTCTACCCGGCACGCATCACCTCCATCACCGGATCCTCGACAGACCCCATCTATATCGTCAAGTTCAAAACCTACGACAACACAGAGACGCTGCGATCTCGCGACATCCGACCTGTTTCAAACAAGCGAAAAGCCGACGGAACACCAACGGCTTCAGCGCCCGCGACTCCTCCAGCTCCTGGGCTAGTTTCATCCGCAGGGGCAACAGTATATCCCGAGGCAAAGAAGGAAGCAGCACAAGATGGCGAAGCAAAGCCTCCAAAGGCGAAGAAGATCAAGGCTAAGAAAGAGCTCGAGAAGAACAAGAACAAGTGGCAGGAGTTCAGCGCAAAGTCCAAGTTTGGCAAGAACCAGAAGAAAGACAGCATGTTCCGCACGCCTGATGGTGTCCACGGTAGAGGTGAGCGATCTACTCTCGAGATATTGACTGAACCAACAGAAATGCTAACCTCGTCTAACAGTTGGCTTCACGGGCTCTGGTCAAGCTATGCGAAAAGATCCCACTAGAAGCCGTCATGTCTACCAAATGAACGATGAGCTAGACTAATCAGCATTCTCTCTTGGCAGGGCACTCGGTTCGATACTCGCGGGACAATGCGGGGGGCGTTTGGAATTCACTCACGGGAGCTTTTGCTTTGTTTGGTAACATGCCTTGCATTCGATTGCGGCAGAGGCTAACGACTTATCTTTTCGGCGTTTATTCCAGTCATTTTCCCTGGCTCAAGTACGTATGTAGGAGCGACTCGGTCTCGACAGGCCAGCCGACGTCAATCAAATATCGTTACATGTTATATCATATCGTCCCCTTTGACTCGAGTGCATTACTAAGTTGAGCTGGCAGGAATCGCTACTGCACAACCACCTGTTGTACATTGCTGCTACATATCGGCTGAGCATAGCGCCAGTGGCTACTTGTTGCCCAGGTCGATCTTGGGACAAATGTCTTGGGCTATCTTTAAAAAGGCATTTGCCCTCTCACTCGTGGGTTCCGCCACTACCGTGGGCTTTCCTCTGTCACCGTCATCTCCGATGTTTGGATGCAATGGGATATCGCCCAAGAAGTCAATCTCGTGCTCCTGGCATAACTTTTCCACCCTCGCGTTGGAGCCAAAAATGTTGGTCTCTCCGTGGCAGTGAGGGCATTGGAAGAGCGACATGTTCTGGACCAAGCCGAGAATCTTGATGTCGACCGTTTTGAACATGTTGATACCCTTGACGGCGTCCTTGGTCGCCAAAGTATGAGGCGTAGTGACAATGACCGAGCCTGCTCAGGGTTAGTACACAGATATAAGTATTTCGTAGG
This sequence comes from Fusarium sp. NRRL 66739, assembly GCA_021655895.1. Lineage (NCBI taxonomy): Eukaryota > Fungi > Ascomycota > Sordariomycetes > Hypocreales > Nectriaceae > Fusarium > Fusarium sp. NRRL 66739. The sequence continues at coordinate 12,184 of JAJJWO010000493.1, forward strand.
CACACACCATCGAGTATAACCTGCTGTGTGATGGTCAACTGCGTATCTCCCGTGCCCGGGGGCAGGTCGAGGACGAGGACATCAAGACCGCCCCAGTCGACCTCGTGAAGAAGCTGCTGTATGGCTTTCATGACCATGGGGCCTCGCCATACGACTGGTGCGTTCTCGCCGACCAAGTAGCCCATGGACATTGTCTTGACTCCATAGTTTGTAAGCGGGATCAGCTGGTTATCTATGAGATGTTAGTTCTGGAAGATAACGTATTGATATGTGTGTATGAGTAACTGACTATTGGATAACCTCGGCTCTCCTGAAAGGTCAAACAAGGTTGGAATCGATGGGCCAAAGATGTCTGTGTCCAAGATACCAGCTCGGTAGCCAAGCCGGGCAAAGGACAGAGATAGGTTTGCTAGTTACTTGGTTAGAAGATACCTTACTTAGCCTTAGCACTAGGATTCAATGACTACCTGCAACTGTGCTTTTGCCTACGCCTCCTTTGGCCGATGACACGGCAATGACCTTCTCAACGCCTGTGATCTTGCGGCGCACTGGACGTTTTCCCCAAGTCGGAGGTGTACCTGATCGAGGAAGGCCCTGATATGTATTAGTAAAGGAATATATTGAGTCCTATGTGAGGTTGTAAGCTGCTTACCAGAGGGTTCTCATGCTGAAGAGCCCGTAGACTTTGAAAGAGACGGGCTGTTGTTGGACGCATCTTGATAAGAGGCCGATATAATACAGCAGCTCAAGAGGCAGTGGGTACGGATACTGGAGCTAGCGGCTCTACAGGGCACCATCCACTAACACTCACCTGCAGCAATTCTGCCGCCCACCACCGCCTAAAAGTTCAAAGCCGTTTCCTCGAAAATTTCCAACGTGGGTGGGGGCTGCTGTTGTTAGTGAAAGACAAGACAAGCCAGATAATTAATTGACAATGGCCAAAGCAAAAGGTCGCGCGAAGCAATTCCAGGACTTGGACGAACCCATCGTCAAGGGTATGTTATTGCTGAAAGTTCCTAGCGACGGCGTCTAATGATTTCTCCAGACTACGACCCTGAAGCCAACGTCGATGTCAGCGAGCACGGCAGCGGAAGCGAAGAGAGCGAGGATGAGAACGCGGGAACGGAGCACTATGTTTCTGTGGGCAAGAGTAAACTAAGGAAACAGGAGGGACTATCACTTGGGCCTAAATACCGAGGCTCGCGCGTCTCACGAGATGCTCTCGAGGAAGAGAGTGCGTCCGACGATGATGAAGACGACCAAGATGGGGAGGAGTCGGGCGACGAGGAATTCGACGACCCAGAGACGGCAGATCTACAACGCGACGAAGCCGAAGCCAACGATTCAGAGATTGGGAGCGAAGATGCACTAGGCGAGAGCGACGAGGAGCACCTCAAGGACTTTACTTTCCGCGGGAGCTCCAAGCCCAAGAAGCCTGCTGCCAAGAGAGCTACTGCTGCTGACTACATGTCCTCTTCCGACGAGGGCGGCGGCGCTGTAGTAAACGGAGACGAAGACGAGGACGTGTCCGACTCGGACGACGAAGAGATGGACGACGGCCTTGACGCTCTTGTCGACGGTATTGGAGACTCTGACAAAGAGTCAGATGAGAACGAAGACGACGAGGAAGGTTCTGACGAACAAGACGAGGAAGAGGATCAAGATGAGAGCGATAGTGACGAGGATGACGGCGCCAACAAGACAAAGGCTCAAAACGCAAAGCCTATGATGGACGCTCTGTCGACCCGACCAGAAGTCGAGAAGGGTCTTGCTATCCGACAGCAGCGCAAAGTCTACGATGGACTCCTCAACATTCGCATTCGCCTACAAAAAGCCCTCATCGCCGCCAACACCATCGACACCCTCGACGCCAGCCCCGAGCCCGAATCAGAACCTTACGAGGCTGCAGAGGAGGCGGCCATCAAGCTGCTCAACACCATCAGCAGTCTCAAAGACAACCTCGACTCGTCCCGCGCCGGCGACAAGCGCAAGCGCCAACTGCACGTGTCCATGGCCACGGATGAAATCTGGGAGCAGATGCAGGCAGAGGAGCAGCGCTCAATCCAGTTCAGGGAGGCCCGTCTCGAGAAGTGGTCTCGCAAGGTGCAGTCCGTCAACAGCACGGCGCCAAAGGGTCTCGAGGCGCGCAACAAGACGCTCATCAACGCCCTCAAGGAGCAGCTCATCGATCCCGATAACCGCCTCGCCAAGCGCTCTCGCGTGCCTCGCTCGTGCGCGCCCGCGCAGGCCGCCAAGGGCCTGACAGAAGACGGCGACATCTACGACGACGCCGACTTCTACCAGGTGCTGCTCAAGGAGCTCGTGGACCAGCGCACGGTCGAGGGCTCGTCCGCGGCGAGCGCGGGAGCGGGAGCGGCGCTGCCGACTGTCGTCATGACGGCGGCGGCCAAGGACGTCAAGTCGCGCAAGAACGTGGATCGCAAGGCGAGCAAGGGCCGCAAGATGCGCTTCACGGTGCACGAGAAGCTGCAGAACTTTATGGCGCCCGAGGACCGACGCGCGTGGGAGCAGGGCGCCATCGACCGCTTCTTTGGCACGCTGCTTGGTCGCAAGATGCAGCTTAATGAGGATGAGAGCGAGGACGAGGATGGCATGGATGTTGATGCCGAGGAGGCGGGACTCAGGTTGTTTAGAAGCTGAGGAGAAGTAAAAAAAAGGATGTAATTTTAGATATCTAGACTCTTTTATTTCAAACAGTTCCGAAATACCAAGAGCAGAGAAACATGGCCAACAAAACACCGTGAACTCCCAAATGCACCACCGGTCCTCCCAGTGTCTTCGTCGTCGTCGTCGTCGTCGCAGATGCGTCTCCCTCAAGAGTCCGTCCACTCAGACGCATGTAAGCGCGATAACAAGGCCATATATGCCAAAAGGAAAAGGCGAGGGCGACATGTCGAGCGAGGTCGTCAAAGGGTCTCCTGATAAAAGTGAGGGCGACGAGGTTGCTCGTGAGCAGGAGACCGCCAAAGGACTGTAGTATCAGAGCGGCAGATGGAGGTAGAGGTTGGAGCTGGGAGCCTGGGTTGAGGATAAAGGTCAGGGCGGCGGGAGTTTCGACGAGGACGTGGATAAGAAAGGGGATTGTTGCTGCTGATGGCATTGTTGTGATTTGATTGGTGTTGTTGGTTGACGAAAGTATAGAGGTTGAGATAGTTTGAAGATGATATATGGTGTTTAAGCATTGAGTAACTGACTTACCTAAGCCAAGATCTTACGACAAGATACCTACCCACAATGACGACAGGGAAAGGGTTAGAGCATTTGAGTTGTGAGTTTAGTTTCGTTATCTATCGGTATTAGGGAGTAACGTTATACAATGTTAACTCGGCTGCGGCAGGATTGCTCCAACTATCACCTCGGTCCAGAAGCATCAACAAGACATACGTTACTCTTGGGCTAGTCATCTCCAGTATTACATTTCAAACACTGACAGTATATTCAAAGGTCGTATCAAATATATCCCAGAGCCATTCCCATTCAACGATCAAGTATACAAAAGGTGATAATACATCCAGATGTCGCCATGTTTCCAAACGCCCAAAGGCAACGCTAATACATCTCCTTAATCTGAGGAAACACAGTACTGTCACCACCAAATATGCTATTGGATGCTTCAGACACCTCTGCACTCGACCCAGATCCTTGCTGCCCATCGTTCCCACTACTTTGGACACCGTTCAGACCCACGTAACCTTCAAACATGCGGGACATTTCGACTTGAATTCTCGATCCATTCTGAGCCACTGGGTCTGGTGTCACTGCCTGTGACTGCTGGCCTGGCATCGAGGGCTTGCGGAATGACTGCTGTTGATCCATGTTGCCGCGCGCAAGCCCTATCATTCCTAATGCTGCTGTTGACTGCGGGTCGTCCTCAGCATTTAGTCCAAAGCGCGGTGCTACGTCTTTAAGTGACCGAATCGTCCTCCACAACCTCTGTGATGCCCAACTCTTGGCGGATAGGTCCTTGACTAGCTCAAGAGCCAGATAGAACTCCTCGCGACAGGTAGCGCTGAATCGAACCGGGGCATGAACAGAGGCGAGGAAGACAACGGCTATTGCAGATGTAAGAAATTGGTGGTAAAAGACCTGCACACGTCTGTACAGGTTGGTTGTGTTGTTGAGGTGGCTGAGATATCGGATGGTGTCCTTGGCGATATCGACAACACGTTCTGATTGCGTAGGATGCGCCATGATGCTCGTGGCGCTATGCAACACGGGCGTGTAGAGCCAAATTCGCATCTGAGAGCTGTTAGTCAATGCTCCATGTCTTTCATCATCTCCATACTCACTTGATTCAGCCGCAAATATGTCCATATTCTGAGTCGTTGAAGATTGTAAGAAGGTGTTGACGTTATGTGCTTCTCCTTGTCCCAATTGCGAACCTTGACCTCTTCGGGAATCTGTTCATACCATCGAAGCAGTTCTTGATCGACGTTTTCCAACTCCTCTGATCGCAAGTCTCTCGCAAGTACTGGGCCGAAATGAGCTACCTGCCGCCACACCTTTGCGCCTATTCGAGAATAGGTGATCATAGCCACAAGATACGGGTATTCTTCCTACAATACTGTTAGCGGTGAGAGTCGAGAGAACACACAGCTTTGGCACTGACCGGGAAGGGGAGCTGTGAGTCGATCTCTTCATCTTGGACAACAAATGGCAATCCAGTTGCGAAAGCCCATCGTCGATCGAGAACATATGCAGACCAGAAGCTGACTAGAGCGTTCTTCCGCTCCTCCTCGTCCTGAATTCTCATTAGGCCTGTTCTCTGATTGATGCCAAGCTCCAAACATAATCGTGCGACGTGGCCCATAACCCGCCATGCCAGAACTTCATCATTAGAGAGGAACCGATAGCCCGCAACGAGTGCCAATAATGGCAGAGTAGCAACATCCGCAGCCTCGGACATGAGCTTTCGGTTAAGCACGATTTCCATACTGTCATATAATCGGATCGCCTTATCGCTATGCCCATGTTCTTCCACCACTAGAGCACAGCACATGATGATTTTGAGTTGAAGCGTTTTCTCATCGTTGACCAGCTCTCCAGGGTTTTGTTGTCGCATGGGTTCGAGAAAAGGTGCCATGCTCTTGGCATGGGTTATGACGCTCTGAACGTTCAGTACCGGATACATTATACCGATCTCTTCCTCATGTAAACGGCATAACCGAATCATCTCGTCCTTGTCAAACTCGTGAAGAGGGTCTGTCAGGCGCGTCGTCAGCATGCCCATACCCTCATTCGCGTGTGCATTGTCATCTCCATCAGATATACCCCTATAACCCATATTGTTGATAGTATTGTTGGCAACATCCAGACTGAAGGCCATGCTTGTTGGGCCACGGAACGAGCCATACTTTGAAGTGGCACTCTCATGGCGATTGAGTGAGCTGGAGCTACGAGAAGGCGAAGGAGCAATTGATACTGGCACGTGGCCCATGGCTCGTTCACCAAGGGCAGCAATCCGGGCTGGTTCGGATTGCAGGGCCTTGACGGTCTGGTGCAACCACCCTACTTCATCCTGAAGGCGAGATATTTGCGCTGTAACCTGTTTGAAGTCGTCCGTATCTTTGAAATTATTGGAACAGCAATTAGGAGCGTAGAGGCAGGCCAAGTTGAGGTTTCCGCATCGTTGACACGGGGTTTCTCCATTGCATTTTATCTTGCGCCTTTTACATTCGTTGCTATAGGTGGTCAGTTGAAGATCTGTATGACATGTGAAGGGCCCAGATTGCGTCGTGACACGACACAGCAACGATCAACACATGCAGCGATGAAGATACTAACCAAGCTATTGATATATACTGTTACCGTGAAGAAGATTGTGTCAGCCTATGGTACAGGGAATGATAAGGACGACAATGCGAAAGGATATGAGATGGCAAATGCCAGCCCAATTGAGTGGATTCGTTTCTGCTGTGCAACCAAGGACCCGAGATGTTTAATGTTGAGATGGAGGACTCGATAGGCGAACGTGGTGCAGTCCCATGTTGCTCTCTTGATGAACCCAACCCCTCTTTGTTCGACATGAAGACCCGTCTTGGTCTGCATTGTCTCATCCTATCTCATCTCTTTGACATTGGAGCGACCTGGAACTTGGTGATAGACACTATTGAATGGTAAAGACTCACTCTATTCCTCTTGCTCCTCGTTTGCTTGCCTGTAAGCGTGGACCCATCGTCAGTTGACTTCCTCTTGGCCGCATTGGACACGGTCGCAGTAGGGGCGGAATTGTCGCCGACAGAGGCGGAACTCGGACTCGGATGATTATCGTAAGCAGCAACAGGAGCTGCGGCTCCCACGGCGGTCCCCGGGGTGCGTCCGGCACCCGAGCCGGGGCCGAGAGACGGGCTCGAGTTGGGATTCAAGGGCACCTGTGTAAGGAATCGCAGATCGCTTGCCTGTGTCTCGATCTGCTCCATTGTGTCGAAAGGGCCATCGACCGTGATGGGGAGTTGCGATTGATGCTGTTGATGCGCAGAGAGTTGTTGTTGTTGTTGATGATGATGTTGTCGAGTATGAGAGTGAGGTTGAGAGTGAGAATGAGGGTGAGAATGATTATGAACGTGGTCTGTTAGGGGCGACGCGAATTGCATTATCGCCCGCTGAGAAGTGCGCCTGCGCCTGCGCCTGCGCCTGCCTCTGCTAGTGCTACAAGTCGCTGTTGCCAGTATGACCAAGCTGAGCCCACGTGACCCAGATATTCCCCGTGCAATTGCCGTTGCTGCTTGACCTTGTTCTTGATCCTTGATGTTGATGATAATGATAATGGTCCGCCAATTCCGGTCTTTTCATAGACTAGACAGACTTCAACAAAAGTTTCGTGCTTTTCCCGTGCTGCCGGTAATGGGAATCTCGCCCGCGTCCAACCAAAAGCGTGTTTGTTAGCTGTCACCGCATAAACCCAAAATCATGTTCACTTTACCGTTGTAAGGAGCTTACTGTTCGCCGAATAAGATTATTGCCGGAAGTCTCGGGCCTGTTTTGGGTTTCGCCCAATATCGCTCGTCAAGATCGTTCCAGGTGCTGTCGAGCTACCTTTCAAATCTTCTGTTCGCAGTGTGAGTGCTGATGCTTCTTGAACCCTTTGTAGGAGTCGTTACCAAAGGTTCAACAGCTTACATAGCGACCTATCATAACCACAGACACAAACACGACGCCGGTTGTTCTCCTGGTGGTCATACAAGGCAGTACAAGGCTCATATCATTAAGAGACATAGGGGGATGTCGCTCAACTTAAACAACTACGGTACACACTTTGACTTTCTTAGTACGTCAACACTCGCTCCCACCGCTCATCATATCCTATTAGCAGAGTCACCGAGATCATCAGATGACTCCCATCCCGGCTGACTGGTCAAACGTCAAACAGAAGCTCAGTCTTCACCCAGGCATCGCACTCTGAACATTCAAAGGACTCCTCGCTTGCATCACGAGTACCAAAACACACAGCGAACTTTCACTTTATACTTTCGAAGCCTCAAGCTTCCCCTGAGTTCAAGCCCCTTTCTCCAATGGCTGGGACCAACACAGCCACTTTGTGCGCTGCGATTCAGTTGTGCGCCTCCACCAATCAGTACTACTGGGCATTCTTCACGATGGGTCTCTATTCTGAAATGAATTTTGAAATGCCATTGAACTCTTTACAGTCACTAGAAGGCGAGTGCTGGAGATAGCTATTCTCAGCAATTTCCATCTTCCAACTCACAACTCATACGAGAGCATTGCCCCTTGTGATGGACCTACAAGCGTACGCAGTATTTTGATTGAGGTCTACTCTTCTGTTGCCTGTTTCCCGCTCATAGATAATCATCATCCCGAATTTGCTGTACCAGTAATTCCTCAACTCCATGCTAATCCAGATCTAGGTTCTCCAGCGACTCAGCTACAAAAGTCGCATATTGATCTTGCGACTTGGGCACCGGACCCTCTCCGTCCGGAGACCCGCTCCTCTCGGTGCTCCACTCGCCGTCCCCAACCTCACTCGGTTCCGTCTCGGTCTCGGCTGGTGTCTCTGGCGGTGTCTGTAGGCCGGTCACACCTTTGCCATGGGCCATGTTGCGCTTCATCATGCACATTTCGACGGTTATGCCAGGTCCAAAAGCGCAGCCAACGACGTAATCGCGCACTCGTCCATCTGGTGCCATGTCATCCATGTCTTTTGAGCGTAGACGATCCATCACACTGAAGATGGTGGCCGAACTCGAGTTTCCATGGTTGATGTAAGTGTCGTAGCTCGCTCGCATGTGCTCTGGTGTAATGCCCATGGCTCTCTCAGCACCTGAAAGAATGGTGGCACCGCCAGGGTGCATGGCCCAGTCGAAGTCGGCTGCATTCTGGTAATCTGCTGGGAGATGCGGCAAAGAGGCTTTGAGGTCGTTGAAGGCGGGAGCAATGGCGCCAGCAGTGAGTTTTGGAACGCGTGGTGTGAGTATGACTTTCCAACCTGTCATATTGTCAGTGTCACACTGTAGAATTTTGGAGTTGTTTAAGCTTACCGACTGGGTCAACGTCAAAACCCAGGTCGTCCTCGGTATCTGGTATTGTCCTATGATCCCAGCCGAGCAATTCATATACGGGCTCAGCGGGTTCCCCGATACCGTTACTCAATAAAACCGCGCTACCGCAGTCTGAGAACAGGCATGCACCAATTCTTGTTTGCTGCAGCTCGTTGATGCTGTCTAGTTCACTGCGCACCAGAGTGGTGCTGACTTCTAGTGCTACACACAGAACGCGAGCAGGTATACCTCGCGCTTTATGCCCAAGAGCCAGGTTTGCGCCTGTCCGGAGAGCTGCCAGTCCACCGCTGCAGCCTACACCATGCAGCAGAACCTTCTCGACACCATGTGTAATACCTAGGCCTTTTGCGACAAAGTGATCGAAGCCTGGGTTGGCGCTGTCTGTACACGTCGTGGCTACTATGTGTGTGATGAAGCGTGTGTCGGTTTTGGCCTCGCCAATGGCCTTTCGAGCGGCTCGTATGGCGAGAGGGACACCATCGGATTGGAATATGCGGTGAAGTTCTGCTATTGAAGGTGCATCTTTCTTGTTGACTGATGGATGGTCGGGTGTTCCAATGGAGGATCGCGTGTCAATTCCTGTATATCTGTTGATTCCGAGCACCTTTTTCATGCTATTATTCCCTTGTTAGCGCCCAAGATGCCGATCTTGCTGGCAGTGAGACTTACGAAGGTGTATCGGGATAGAATCTCTCACCGAGAACATTGAGACAAGTATAGTCAAGTGAATGAGGTGGATATTCAGCGCCGAGGCCGATAATGGAGAGACCCAGCTCCCCGAACGTGCCTGGAGTTGCCATGGCTGAAGCTGTAGTGAAGATGGTGGGCGTTTAATCCCCAACGGTTTCTTTAGTTGAGGGACGGGACGAGTAGATGTGCCAAAGCCAAGCAATTGAGCGTTGTAACAAGGTATTTAGGATGACCAAATAGAAAAGCAACGACGTGAAAAGCCAATTGAATAGTTCTGCAAAAGTTCAGAATATCATTGACGTCTCGAATCGCTCATATCTGGTGTCTGGTCTGTCCGCGTGAGCTGGAGCTTGGCGGGATCGATGACGCTATCTCGACGCCAGAGCTAGGGGGAGCTGCAGGTGAAAAGCAGGGGTAGAGTGAGGGGAGAGGCGAGTATTTCAAAAGAGATAGAGAGATGGGCAAAAGAAGATGCCGAGGCGAGAGAGGATTTGTTGTGCAATAGGAAGATAAAAGGGTAGGTAGGGTAGGGTGACACCAAAAGAGGCGGGCGAATAGGTGGCCAAGAGGGTAGCAGTGCGGTAACAGGAATGTCTCGGGAGCTGTTTGGAGGGGTTGGCGAGGGGAAAACTTGAGACGTTGAGCTGGAGCATGCTCCTGAAATTAATTGTAACTTATGAGCTGCTTATTTTGTCATTGTATGAGTTGGGGTTATAAAGTTTGGCCTGTATTTTGGGCGTGGTTGTTCGTGTTAATCCATTAGGTAGGTAGGCAGCTTTGTTAGCTGCTTGAAGCTTTATATAAGTGTACAGCAGCTCATCTAACGTAACCGTACAAGCATAGCCCTTCTCAATCACCACAGATTGCGTTACCAAGCTATTCACTGCAGTAATTGTATCTAAGGTCTTTCTGCGACGGCTTCCATCTCATCCTGTGGCTTGGCTGGGCTCCTAAGCTAATACTGACATCTGGTTGGTTCGCCCCTGGCCGGTTTTGCTGCACTTGAATTGTACCGACGGATAAAATGAAAGTAAAAATACCGACAAGGAAAGCAATTGAGTCTCGCAGTGATTAACTAAGGCTAGTACGGATACGGAGTAGAGAAATCCGAACCTAGATGGCTGAGCCTCGTATTCGCCAAGGGCCTAGACTCGACACAGTAGGTAGGTAGGTACCTGTTGTGTCTACTCCGTATCTCGATAACGAATACTATTAAACAATTCAAAGTGAAACAAAGATATCGCTTAATTAGCTGAGGATTCTGTCATCAATTAAGCAGGTTTTCATTATTCTGGAGTGGATTCGAGGTTACATCATGATCTCGCAAGGTACCAAGTTGTGAGATTGAGACTGAGACAACTTCAACCTTGCAACTCAACAACATCATTGAGGCGGGCATGGCTCTTCTCAGCCTCAGCATTCAAGATGCCCTGCTCGTATTAGCGGTGTTAATTCTTCTCTTGCATATCCGAGAAAAGACATCACTCAAGATCGTTCGCAATGGAGAACCTCTTAGGTCTGTTCCCATCTCATTCACGTACCCTATCACTCACTACCTACCTCATCTCCTTGCTCTCAATCACACCATTCACTAACAACACACTAGAAAACCGCCAAATTCACTTCCAGTAATAGGAAATGGCATCGTCTTTCTACAACCTCGTCAACGTCTCTTTACCTGGTTTCACCGCTGCGAGCGTCTCTACGGCTATGAGACCCTCCATATCTCCGTCCCCACGCTGCCACCAGGCGTCATCGTGAGCGACCCCCAGAACCTGGACTTTATCTTCCGCAACGAGGGCGTCTTTGAAAAGGGTGACTTTTTCAAGCAGCGCTCATGGGACCTCTTTGGTCACGGCATCATCAACGTCGATGGTGAGTTCTGGCGTCTCCAGCGCAAGGCTGGTCTGCGGTTCCTTTCTGCCGCCGCCTTGAAGACCCTGACCAGCGTCCGCTTGCCTGAATACCTCGCACAAGCGGTTGAGGTGCTCAAGAGCAAGTCGGTCAGTGAGGAGATAGTGGACTTACAGGCCGTGGTTCATGAGGTGACGACGCAGTTGATGGGACGCATGGCGTATAACATGGAGATGCACGCTGATGATGACTTTACCGTGGCTTTCGAGCACGCTTCTGGTGCTACCGCCGAGCGTTTTCAGAATCCCCTGTGGTTCCTCACCGAGATCGTGGCCGGTACTCGTCTACGTCGTTCTCTCGCGACTGTCAAGGCGTATGGAAAACGCATCGTTACAAGCGCTGTGGCTGATCGCAAAGCAGCTGAGGACAAGAATCGGCCAGATGAGCCGGGGAGTCTTATTCAATCTCTGCTGGACTCTATTGGTGATGAGAATCTTGTAGCAGACGCTGCGCTCAACTATCTCTCAGCGGGAAGGGATACTGTCGCTCAAGCCTTGACATGGACGATATATCTCCTCATGAAGCACCCCGATGTGGCGACTAAGCTGTGTCAGACAGTCCAAGATCTACGAGACGAGGCTAGCTCCGAGCCTCTCGCTGAGGATGAGCTTCTAGATCCTGAGCTTCTCACACCCATACGGCTGCCCTACGTCCTAGCCGTCTTTTACGAATCCCTCCGCCTCCGTCCTCCCATACCCTTCGAGATCAAACAAGCCCAACAAGCCACGACTCTTCCGGACGGAACCTCTCTGGCAGCCGGTGCCATCGTCGTGTGGTGCGCATGGGCGATGGGCCGCTCACACACAACATGGGGCCCTGACGCGGACGAATTCCGCCCTGAGCGCTGGCTTACCACTTCATCCTCTGGGGATGTGACTGTTGCGCAGCGCTCAGCAGCAGAGTTCCCTGTATTCAACGGCGGGCCGCGCGTGTGTCTGGGCAAGAAGATGGCGGAGCTGGTCGCGGTGCAGACGCTGGCGAGGTTGGTGCCCCTGTTCGACTTCAAACCTGCCTTTGAGGGTGAGAGGGTGAGCAAGAGTAGCTTAACGTTGCCGATGGAGGGAGGTCTGCCGGTGTATGTTGTAGAGAGAGCCTCTGCTACAGGTCTAGAAAAGAGAGCATTGGGGTCAACTTAAATAAACAGACTTTTTATTTACTCCTGGTATCGCTATGCATTTTATACGCCTAGTCAAATGTAATCTTTGATCCCGCGAACGCCGCCGTCTTCTCGGCGCTCTTGGCCTGCTTTCTCGCGGCCCAGCTGGGGTGCAGTGGCCCTTCGTCGTCCTTCTTTGGTGGCGCTCTCTTCACCTCAGGCTTGCTCTCTGATTTCATGACACCACCCTGCTTGGCGAGTGGGTTACGAATGCCCTTCTTCCAGGGCGTGCGCTGGTCTTCTCCGTCCACGGCACCTCGCTTGCCGTCCCAGCCTGCATCACGACCACGCTGCGTCTCCCAGGCCGGCTTTTGCAGGTGCTTTGCCTTGTTGCCAAACTTCTTCTCCCAGATAGCCTGGCGAGCTCGTTGGCCACGTCGCTTCTTGGGTGGTGCTACATCAACGTCGGAGGCAGATTCGGAGCCGGAGACGTATCCGCCCATGAGAGATGGCAGAAAGGTAGAGTCGCGGGGACGAGCGGGTACCTTGTCCTTACTCTTCTTCTTCTTAGCTGGGGGCGGTGAGGGCGACAACGAAACCGATGGTTGTCTTTGTGTATCTGATTCGGAACCTGATTCCGACTCGAGTTCAGGTGCTGCGTCTGAGCCGGAGACGGAGATATCGTCGAGGTTGACTTTCTCTTTGCCTTTGAACTGCTCAAACCTCTTGTCGTCAAAATCGTCGTCGTCCGAGTCTGAAGAGCCGCCTAGTAAATGGTCATATTTTGATAGAGCCTTTTCCTCCACAGCCTCATCTTCACTGTCGAGGTCCATAGGATCCTGGGCAGGGCCATCGTTATCTGAAAAGCCCTGGAAATCCGACTCTTCCTCAGTCTCTTCGTCCTTCTCAATTGATGCTCGCATGTCTTCCTTCGCAGGCTTGTCTTCGGTTTCGGGTTCTTCCTCTATCCGATCGGAGGGCTGCTCCTCCTTCTCCTTCCTCTTCGACTTCCGTTCGCGTTTCGCTTTTTCGGGCAGAGGGACATCGAGGGCTTGGCAGAAGATGGTGATAGCACGGTTGATAGCTTGCTTGACAAGCTCACGGTTGTAAAGTCCACTGGTGACATTGTGTAGCGCGGCCTGTTCTTCGGGAGAGAGTTCGGGTTTGGGGACACCGGCGCGGACCTCTTCGGGGAGGTTGGGAGATGCAGCGAGGTCCTTGACTTTGAGGATCGACGAGTACAAGTGAGCGCGAGCAGTTTGATGAAGATCGAGGGACTGGCGAGTGACTTGGTTAGGAATCTATCGCTGATACGGACAATCGAAGAGTACTCACTTTCAAAACAGTCACCTCTCGCTCCAATCTTTCCTTCTTGTCAGGCCCAACTCCATCCTCGTGAAGTCTCTTGCTGAGCCTCTGGCGCTCGAGGCCCTTTACGGCTTTGAGGGCTTTGGAGACATCGTTGCAGTGCTTCTCGAGCTTTTCGCCCAGATTGGGCTCTCCACGCTTTCGCTTTGGCATTGTTGGGCCTTTTTATGTTTGTTTGAAAGTCGCTTCCGCAGTGTCGCAAAAAGTTCTACGGAGCCGCGGCGAAACTTCCATTAGTGCGATAGATATGCGATTACTGTGAAAGAACACGAAAAATAGGTGCCTGGGCACAGTGCGAGGCTAATGCGGGTCGGCTTCACTCACGGCATGGTAGGGAGTTCATAGAAATCCATACTTGGACTTCAGATCAAAGGCAAGATACAGCATCGGATCGCTGTGCTGTTTAATTCTTGGGCATCCGTATAGTATCCTTGCCTACTACAATCATATTTAGCAATATATGTTTTGAAAAGCCAGTACAATAAGTAGCTACCCTACGCTGAAGCCATCATGGATAGAGGGATGGACGTATAAGTCCATCATGACTGCTCATGTTTGAAATGTCAACTCTTGGACCAGATATTCATAAGATGTTCGAAAGAGCAGACTAAGGCTGCTGAGAATTTATTTGGTTCGATAGAAGATAACTCATAATTTATACGCTTTTAATCTTTCCATCAGAAATAGCTTCCTTCAAAGACAAGTCCCATCCTATCAACGGTCTTAAATGATTACGAGTTAGCAAACCTGGGCAGAATTCAACAGATACACTTATTAGATAGTTCTTGGACACAGATAAAGAGGCATGTCCTTTCTGATAGTCAGACTTATTCTCAACTCGATATTGTATCCTGAATGAAACGGTTTCGGACATCGACCGAGACTAGCGACGTAAACTGAACAATGGTCAGTCTTAGATAAGTCATAGCCAAGTACGTCATTCGAATCCTCGATACGAGTAAAATATCCGCGGTAGTGCTCGGTTATGGTGTTTCGCAGGTTGTCAGCTCCTGGCTACTTGGGTAGTTGGCGGTGTGTCCAACCATACGTGCTCTCGTATCCTCAAAAGCCCTTTAGTCCGCACGTATCTTTACCGGCCAGTTACCGTAATCGAATTGAAAAGTTGGCAATATCGTCAACCGGGGACCAGTCAGACATGTCGTTGGAGAGATTCAAGAATGAGTGGAGAGACATTGCATGGCCATGGATCGCTGGCAAGGGCAGTGCATTCCCGCAACTTGAAGTCCGGGCCCACTGGTGTTGAGGATGATAAAGCCGGGCTGACTTAGACGCCTAAGCTCGGCCGTGGGATTTTAAAAAGCATGGGTTAGACAGGAGAAACAATAGTACCGGGCGTGTATTCATAGGACAACTCTTGTTCCGCATATCGAAAGCCGGGCCGTGTTATCTGGTTATCTGAGGCAAGCTGAAGGGGTGCGATGTTTGTGAAATTTACATTTCCGTGCCCGACAGGCCTTTTGAGCTGGGGTGTAGTTCTTGGCTCGTTCGAGGCACGACATCTGGCGACTCTTTGTGATGTTGAGGGTTCAAGTCGGGTGATTTTGACGGACAAATCTGGGGGAACGATGAATAGGGCGTCATGACAATGGGTGTGTTTGCGGAGAAGTACCTAGGTAGATCAACTCCCGAGATTTGAAAGGGGACATTTGATAGAATCGAAGTCGATAAACTCTTGGGGCATTAAAGCCCATTTCTTACCGCAGGCATGAGCAGATCATGGTAGGCTTTTTTTTTTTTTCAACATTAATTTACACCTATTGCTACGGAGCTAAAGGCATCATACCATCACTTTGCTTTGAACCCTTCATTCCTGAAAAACTATGATGGCGCAAATAATATCTACCAAAATCGTCATCTACATCCAAAAATCATCCCCCAAAGTGCCTGGAGAAAATAGGCAGATAGGTCCGAATATACCGGAGATGTCATGAGAGATTCACGACAGGGTATGCAAGAATCTCAAGTTTTTGGGGTAGAGGTGCTAGGGCTGAGCCTCCTCCCTCTTTGGGGGTTGGGGTCATGGAACCATACAGAGTAGCATGTCTCAACTCCAAGTTTTCCATCATAAGGTAAAAAAAAAAAAAAAAAGAGACTTGCGAGCGCCTCTTGAAACCCCAACCTACTTCACATGCCTAATCTCTTCTATCTCGTCAAGATAGACTATCCTGGTAGCGGTCTGCTTATCGGTATTGACGACTCCGAAATCTGATGGTTCCTCGGAACATACTTTTCCTCGGGACCTGCGCCGGACTTGCATGATTGTGCAGAACCCTGCTCAACGCTCAGAATGGATGGATCATGATGAAATCCCCCAATGCACGATTTCGGGAACCCCACTGGTCCAAGCTCTCTCAACTCATTCTGGACGGACGCTATCTCATTGAGGCTCTCCCGTTTCAGGACCCTGATGTGTATTCAGTTGTTGAGCGCCTAACTTAGCTGTTGACTGTTGTACTGAGATAAACGGGCCGTTATAGATTAGGCTATGATATGCAGCGTTGAGAAACGTCGTGGCTTTCCGTCAAGACAATTCACATGTGATTCATGCCTCTTGAGGAAGAATTCCAAGTCAACTTTTGGCCAGGGCTTGATATATCCAAGAGCCCTTGGAAATGACGTGTTGACAAATGGTATTTGCCATGCCATAACCGAGGATATCTGAGATGAACGGCCTAGTGTTGCGGCTTTAATCAGATGCCGGCTTTTGCTTCCCAGACGCCTCCCTCCTAGACATGGCTTAGAAAATCATTGTTTCCATTTGCTGGTTATCCATGCATCATCTCAGGACTTCAATGTCCTAGCTTCAGATATCCTTGCCTGGTTCCTGGCGATGACAGGGGTAGGACGGAAATGGGACGGGCTAACCTATGAATTGCAGCTCGTAGTCATGATCATGAAATCAAGTTTTGCATCGTGTAGTTCACTGTTTTGGCCGTCTTCATAGTGAGCTTGTAAGTCCAGACTCCCTAAGAAACCAACGGCGAGTTTCTGGTAGGTTGACGTTAATAATAAATGTTCAATAAATCGAAAGAATGCAAAGTCTTTACAGCTCGTGTAACTGAGTGGAGTCTCTTCGGCAGTGTTGACGCCCGTATCCACTATGAGCCGCGCCGATGGTTTAATTAAGGTTCCATACTGATGAGTATCATTCATGGCTTCTCTTGATTGAGAGTGTCTTATTTTCGAGAGCATATTCAGAAATAATAAATAATAAGTAAAGGTATATAAACGCAATCAGATATGACATGGTTCGATCAAGATCTCAAGGGCTGTTGTACGTTGGTATGTATTCTATGATTTAGACAGCGAGACGAAAGCCATTGTATGAGTGCATGGAAGAGGAGCAGCACAACGCCTCGCTTCTATGTGAAAGATTGAGCTAGCCTTTGGCATCTCATCCGGCTGGTCCGGGCCCGGAAGTTGTAATAATTTAGAGTGTTTTAGGTAGTTGATAATAGAGGTCCAGTCGTCTTGCATACCATACCGTATGGCGACCTGTGTAAGAAGATGACATTCAGATTTGTGCTACACTGGCATTCGTCAAGATACTAAAATAATGAGTATTTATCAAGACTGAAAGCACTTTTCAGTTATATAAAACGTCTGATAATGATAAAGAAGCGCTTAGAGAGTTCCTGTTTATTACCGTGCCTTGCGTCATTGCATCGGATTTGTTATGTATGAGACCACCACAATCAACCCAACAGTATTATTGAACCTTGGTTGATTAAACAGGTACAGCAGTTGTACAAACACACGCCTGGCGTGGCTGTAGTCACAAGACGCTTGCTGATAGGTAGCCAGCCCCTCACTTGGTCCGCCAGCATAAGCAGAGCACAAAGCAAAAGCTACCTACCTACCTCTTAGCCACTTACAGTAGCTACAGGAGCTGAGGAGCTCTCGTACAGCACTTGTGTCGTTGATTGACAATCAAGTGGAGATGGAATGCAGCGTCATGACCGAGCAAACATGTCATTAACAAACCTCATCAACCGCCCGCAAAACAGCTCCCTTGCGGCAGAAGAGAGCACAGCTACTGAGCACAATTACAGCTCGGCTTATGTCGACACTATTATTATCACTGTTTTTTGATCGTTACAGTGGCCGCAGATGCTGAAGCTTTTGTTACAAAGATGAGGGGTGCCATTCCCGCAGCACAACAACGGCGTCTTACGACTCGAATTGGTTAATCGACGCGGTAGCTTTTGGCGATCGTCATGCCGTTAACCCGTTTCCAAAACCATCAGCCTTCCCGCGAAAAGCCAAAACATCCCCAAGTTCCTGCACCCCGCAGTTTTGAAAGAGGTACCGTACCCTGTTCGAGGAATTGGCTGACGCGACGCTGTGGCAATAGGAGAGCCAGTAGCAGAAGAGCTCAAGCATCAAGCTACGGTGCTTTGTCCAATGCGAGTAACACAGCTAGACAGCCCATTTCAAGCTATTCGGCGGACTGAACCTTGGTATGTGACGTTCCTCGGTGAGGGGGCTCGGCGTGTGCCTCCTCTTCCCTCTCTGGTCGGTGGTGGAGGGTCGCCAGTGGTTGATATCGATGCGCCAGCTTCACAATGCTGTGTTGGATCAACATCACGGCAGGTCTCGTGCTGCTTTTCTGATGTAGCAGTACCATCTCGACTCTCGACTTTCGCCCTTCTCTCGGTCGTTCGGAGAGATTGAGAATCCATTTCAATTCGATGCGTCCCCTCATTCTCTTGCTTTGGCTTGCTGTTGACCTCCAAGAGCCGTCTATACTGTACTAGAGCCAGCATACTGCGTCCCCTCCGTCACTTCTGTCTGTGCCTGAACGCCGCCGATCAATAGAGCACCTCACTGCTGTTGAAACGCTGTTGAGACCTGTCAATTCCCAACTAGCACCATCCGTGTCGTTTCCTTGGGATCCAAATATCAACAGTTCCGGAATCTCCCTCTTGCTCGCTCGCTCACCGTCAACAAGTGGCTGCGCGCCCTCTGCTACAGAGACTCACTCACTCACTCACCCGACAGCTCGGTAAAGTGGTGAGCCGCTATTCAATCTCCGTCCCGAGTCCTCTGCCCGGCACTCGCTCGTCCGTTGGCCTCTTCATCCGCGGCAATTAGGCGCCGAATTGAACGGAGAACCTCGCGGATATCATCTTTCTCGCTGCACGGATCGTTCCGCGCTTCGGTGAGTTCTTTCTCCTTGTGTTTTCCATGTCATCAACCATTGCCATGCCCTGCTCTGAGCCGTATCTCAACCCCCAGCGAGACCAAGCCCCAAAACATGAGGAGATCCACCCCGGCCGCCGGGCGGGACCCAGCGGGAATCTACCCCCGCTTCCACTTACACTCCTCCCATCTCCATCTGCACACACCCTCCACGTCCTCCCAGACACCCCAAGAAGTCCCCCACACCAGAGGCCTTCAGGGCCGCGAGTCCAGCAGCGGCCGAGGATGAACCTCCCGGGTGTCTTCGGTCCTGGAACCCATCTCATGCTGTGGTTTGACTGTCTTACACGCCAGGCCGTAGTTGGCGCCCTCCACTACCACCCGTACACGTAGAAGTCATGATATTATAAAGCCTCTGGCATGCCCACGCCTTGACCTGAACTTGCACTTACACCAGACCAGACAAGCTCGAGCACCATTACCTACCTAGCACCCATCCTCTTAGACGACGACTCGCTTGAATCGCTGTCGTCTTTGGTTACAGCGACATCTCCTCGAACCGGCCCAGCTTCCTCCATCCATCATGAGTTCCTCAAGCTTGAAGCAGGCAGCTGAATCAGCTCGCTCAAAAACCAGCGATGTCCTAGGAGCTGCTCGACGCGAGTCGGCCACCGTCGCCAATGACTTCCTTCACACCCCTCTCATGAGAGCCGCTCTCCCCTTCATCAACGGCGGTATCAGCGGCATGGTGGCTACCACCGTCATCCAGCCCGTCGATATGGTAAAGGTCCGCATCCAACTCGCCGGCGAGGGAACGGCATCCGGCCCCAAGCCTACTCCTCTGTCCGTCACTCGACAGATCATCGCCAGCGGCAAGGTCCTTGACCTCTACACTGGTCTATCGGCCGGTCTCCTCCGCCAGGCCGTCTATACCACCGCCCGCTTGGGCATGTTCGATACCATCATGGGAACCTTGTCCACACGAGCCAAGGCTGATGGCCGATCAGTTGGCTTCGCTGAGCGAGCAACGGCCGGTCTCACTGCTGGTGGTATCGCTGCCATGATCGGTAACCCTGCTGATCTCGCCCTCATCCGAATGCAGAGCGACGGCCTCAAGCCCCTCGCCGAGCGAAAGAACTACAAGTCCGTCATCGACGCCCTCGGCAGCATCGCCAAGAGCGAAGGTGTGGGCGCTCTCTGGGCCGGCGCTGCTCCCACAGTCGCCCGTGCCATGGCCCTCAACTTTGGTCAGCTTGCCTTCTTCAGCGAGGCCAAGGTCCAGCTCAAGAAGAACACCGATCTCTCCGCCCGCACCCAGACCCTGACTGCCAGCGCCATCGCCGGCTTCTTTGCTTCTTTCTTCTCGCTGCCTTTTGACTTTGTCAAGACGCGTCTGCAGAAGCAACAGAAGGGCCCCGATGGCAAGTTGCCCTACCGTAGCATGGCCGACTGCTTCTCCAAGGTTGCCAAGCAGGAGGGTCTTGGTCGCTTCTACCGTGGATTCGGCACATATTATGTCCGCATCGCTCCTCATGCGTAAGTACCTTGAATGGTGATGTTAAAGAATAAAACGCTGACTTTCTCGCAGTATGGTGACACTGATCGTTGCCGACTACCTTGGCTGGATCACCAGATAAACGACTCGACGATAGTAACATGATAAGAGAGAGGGCATCGCTGAATAGAAATCGAGGCAATCAAAGGCGTTATTACGGCGGGGGCATTATTTCTGAGTGGTTTTTGGATGGAGCTGTTGGATACCATTGCTGCTATCGTTGGGTTTTCTTTTGTTTTTCAGTGAAGAAGCTAAGAGGATATGAAATGAATGAAAGAACAACATGTCTAAAATTCAATGGCTGGGCGAGTGATGATGTTGTCGTGCAGGAGATGTCGAACCGTAAATTGGCTCATAGCAACACTCACTTCCTTTCGCCCGTAGCTGACCTATTGGTGATGAAGCAGGGCCATATCCTATTGGAAAGAAGACATTGATAAAGACCATAGATGAGTTAGTCTTGCTGACACGAAAATGAAGCAAAGACCAAAGGCCAATATTGATGACAAGTATTTGATTGTTTGTGGAGTTGTATGGAGTCGTGCCGATAACGGAGTGGACCACGCATGCAACATAGAGCACATTAAGACAACCCTCATTCACACCAATGCAACGCCGTCATCGTATAGGGGTCAGTACATCAGTTTGTGGCTCATTCAATTGAAGCACTGAAAACGCAAGTTCGAGTCTTGCTGACGGCAAAGAACCTCTTCTTTTGCTGTTTTTGTTGATGGGTGGTGTTGTTTACCTACTTTTTGAGGTTGGTGAGAAATTCTGACCAGGGCACGCCACCCCTCCAAGCAGCCCCTCTACCAAGAAAAATTAGTGTGGACAAGTCAGTGATGGGTAGCAAGGGCTGCTCTAGCTTCATTTGTGTAATTTGTGGTATTCAAGACTGTTTGGAGGTGTCAGATATGGAAACACCAAAAATATCACTTGAGCGTGTAAGTCGGACTCAACACCACATCAAAAAGTACATGTTTTGCCGTCAGCAAGACTCGAACTTGCGTTTTCAGTGCTTCCTTAGCAGTCCACAAACTGATGTACTGACCCCTATACGATGACGGCGTTGCATTGGTGTGGTTGAGGGTTTTGTTGTTGAAGTTTATAGACTGTAGGGGCGGTATCACACGTACATACACCACGTTGACGTTGATGAAGCATGTTTCTAGATACCTACTTGTCAGTCATTATTTGGATGATGAGTATATACTCTTGGTCAATATTAGTTATAATAGTAATTCCGAATTATTGATTGAGGGTGTTTTTATGTAACCTCATACACTTACGGAGATAGTCTACCCGGCAGCTCAAGAATCACAAAGATGGTTCACTGCTTTCTACAAAACCAACCGAACATATCTTTCTAAATAGCAGATGCATACGTAGCGAGCCAGGTTAAATGCATTCCATACACAAGACTCCCGCTGGATTACCTACCTAGGTATACAGCAAATGTGAAGCCAATCCAGAATAGCAGCACGTGACTTCGCGATCTGGATGGCGCGGCATCATGACGCAATAGGCTCCAGTCACTCACATCCAGTTTGCGACGAGTTGCGCGCCCTACACAATTTCCTTGTTGGCCATTAACGACATGCGGTAGAAATGGTAGGTCGCAAACGCACCGCGACAAGGTCTAGTACCCGGCGAAGCGCTGCGACAGCAGTACCAACTGGTGGAGAGATCTATCAGGATATGCTGGCCGAAGCCGGCGTGAATACACAAGACCGATCATCACCAGAGCGGCCTTTAAAACGACGTCGCGCTGGACCAAAGAAGGCGGCAACAGAGACAGGAGCACCATCCGAGCCACCATCTAATCAGACTACGCCCGCAAAGCCTTTGTCGGGCGGCAACAACGAGGAAGATGAAGATGATGAAGACCAAGACATCGAGTTTCACGATGTCATCCTACCACAACCAACCATGCAAACGATGGAACTAGAGTCTGACGACGAGGATGGAGAGGACGAGGATATCATATTTGAAGACGTAGACTTTACCGCACCTCTCAACGACCCGGGCTCTACATCTCAAGAACCAAAATCCCTGGAGCTCAACCTGACAGCTCATCAATCGTCAACAGCCCAAGGAAAAAAGGTTGCCGAGAGACGTAAACCAATCAGTCAAGAGGAGCGCAAGATTCGCACTGATATCCACAAAACCCATCTCCTCTGTCTACTGTCTCACGTTGCACGTCGCAACCATTGGTGCAACGACGGAAAAGTACAAGACAGCCTGCGACCTCATCTAACGGACAAGACAATCAACTACTTGACCCCTGGAGCACACCTCCCGCAATTTGGGCGAACCGAGAGTTTGAAAACAGGCCTCAAGCAGGCTGAAAGTGTATGGAAGACAAAATACAAGGTCACCGAGAGGGGACTTCGGCGAGCTCTCTGGGCTGAAGATGCTGAGCAGCTGAAAGATGTATGTATATGTATAATTCTCCCATAGGAGACTTTTGCTAACCAGCATTCAGTACGAGCCACCTGATGACATGGAATCCTGTTTGGACCGCCAGGACTTC
Organism: Fusarium sp. NRRL 66739; assembly: GCA_021655895.1. NCBI lineage: Eukaryota > Fungi > Ascomycota > Sordariomycetes > Hypocreales > Nectriaceae > Fusarium > Fusarium sp. NRRL 66739. The sequence continues at coordinate 35,040 of JAJJWO010000493.1, forward strand.
CGCGAGGCAGCAAAAAAGCTGCAGGGCTCACGGGATGTCGGCGCGCAACTTTATTGTGCTCTTTTGCGGAGTGTTGGCGTACGGGCACGGTTAGTATGTTCGTTACAGCCTCTGGCGTGCGCATCTGGAGCACCTACGTTACCAAAACAAAAACAAAAGCCAAAGAAAGGCTTGACAAAAGCCGAGAAAAACGAGCAAATACGGGCTACAATGGCCAAGTACCAGGAAATGGCCAGTGCTGGATACGGCTCACCCTCTGGTGGTTCTTCCGCACGTCGAAGACTAGGACATCCAAACGCGACAGCATACAACTTTACGCCGACAATATCTCCTCCGAAACCTCAGCCAACTTTCGAAACTCGCAAGCGAATAAAAGAGTCTTCGTACCCAGTTTACTGGGTCGAAATCCTGGATGTTGGACACCAGAAATGGCAGCCAGTAGATGCAGTGGTCACTCATACCTTTTGGAAACCTAGAGCCCTGGAACCACCTATTACTGACAAGGAGAACTTCCTGTCGTACGTCGTCGCTTTCGAAGCAGATGGTACCGCCAAGGATGTGACTAGGAGGTATGCAAAAGCATATACCGCAAAGACACGCAGGTCAAGGATTGAAACCGTCACCGATGGCGGTGACGTCTGGTGGAGGCGTGTTATGAAACTCTACAGTCGGCGGCGGCGCACAGATCTCGACCAAATCGAGGACAACGAACTCGTGGGCATCGAGGCAAGGGAACCAATGCCGCGGAACGTACAAGACTTCAAAGACCACCCTATCTTTGCACTGGAACGGCATCTCCGACGCAATGAAGTGCTTGTTCCAGGGGCTACATCGTCAGGAACCGTAGCTGCAGGCAGCCGCGGTCCGCTCGAGAAGATTTATCGCCGGAAGGATGTTCGAATAGCAAGAAGCGCAGATAAATGGTATCGCCTCGGTCGGGAGGTGAAGCCTTTGGAGATACCTGCCAAATGGCTACCAAAGAAAGCTAAGCCAAAGAACCCCTTGGACGACGACCGAGATGAGGACGCCCAAGGAGATGCCGGGACACCAGTTTACACGGAAGACCAGACAGAACTCTACGAACCGCCTCCTGTACGCAATGGCTTGGTGCCGAAGAACAAGTTTGGCAACATCGACGTTTATGTACCGAGTATGGTCCCGGCTGGAGGAGTTCACATCATTCACGAATATGCAGCACGAGCAGCGTTTCTGGCTGGAGTTGACTACGCTCCCGCCCTCACAGGTTTTTCGTTCAAGGGACGACATGGAACAGCCGTTCTAAACGGTGTCGTGGTTGCAAAGGAGCATGAAGAAGGCGTGCGAGCCATCATCGAGAGCTTGGGAGATTTAGAGCAGGAAGTAGAGGATGAAAGAAGAAGACACCGTGCGCTCAGGGCATGGAGGAAGTTTTTGATGGGCTTGCGTATTAGAGAGCAGATTTGGAGCGGCGTGGATGCAGACGAAAGGAGAGCTGCGGATGACAAGGCGGCCAAGGAGGCGCAGCTGGATCAAGAGATAGAGGACGCGGCGAGCGATGTCACTGAGGAGTTTGATATGGCTGATGATGAAGATGAAGATGAAGACATGGGCGGTGGTTTTTTGGTAGAATAAATATTGAGATGGCATAGCCTCGGTGTATACAATCTCCTTACCATCTCGGCATATTGTGCGAGACGCGTTTCAAGGGGTTAGACTACATGATTCATCATTAATCCTTGGGTGGAGAGCACATGTCAGCATCGCCCAATTGCTTGAATACGCGATACGAGAATTGGGGCTATGTAAGATGCATGTTACGTGGACTGGCGCACTGCATCTTGGCGGCGCGGAACAACAAACTGCAATCATTTCACTGGGACCCCAAGCACTCTAGGGGTTCAATATGCCAAGAATTAACATGCTGGGCTGACGCATTAGATGTTCAAGTACGGTCATCGGCATGATTTTTGACCCGATGCCCCGGTATATACGGTAGGATTTTAGATCAATCATACCTCGTCAAATCGTTAGTCATTCGAAAACTATGCGAGCCATCCAATCGGATGAGCGATTTGCTCCGTGCTTGCGGGACCGGGGATCTAGGCAGTCTGAGCCTTATTCTTGAGGTTAACCATCTAGTCTGCCCTGCGACTTGTAAAGAATGGCACAGTATTCTTTTTCAGATCAACGGGGATTACTCGTTGCAAACAAAATGAAACACTGCCACTCATCAGACTTGTATTAATATTCTTATCTGTCCCGCTGCTCAGCACAGGCGCAAGTCGCCTATCGTGTCGAAACCATGGCTTTCTTCAAGCAGGTCGGGACCCTTATGGGCAAGAATCTACGGATTCTTCTTTTCAGGCATCTCGCATTGTGTATCTGGATGGCCTTTATCCTTCCTATATTCTTAGCTGCTTTGTTTAGCTTTACGAAAAACCTACTCGTTCCTCCAGCAGAGTTCGGTATAGGCCAGCCAACACCAATCATACCACTTAACGAAGCCATCTCAAAGGCTGGCAGCGATGGCCGTCAGAAACTCGTTCTCGTCAACAGCAGTTCGACCAGGGAGGATGTTGAGAGTGTGTTTGACACTGTGCAGAGGCGGTTCAATGACGCTGCGACATCTGCCAACGTTGATTTCGAGGTTGTCCGCGTTGACAGCGACGATGAGCTCACCAACAACTGTCGAAGCAACTTGAGGGGCGTCTCAAGATGCTTTGGGTCTATAGTTATGCATTCGTCCCCCGATGCAGGCTCTCGCAGTATCTGGAACTACACCATCAGGGCTGATGGAGCTTTCGAGGCTGCTCCTAGGGAGTTCCAAATCGACAAGTCGAATGATCAGCAAGTCTACATTATACCACTCCAGCATGCCGTCAACCAAGCCATCGTGGGTTTGAACAGCTCCAGCAACGTCCTGGATGACACAAAAGAGTACCCCTACACCAGTTTGTCGCAGGAAGAACGCGATAGGGAGATTCGCCAGCGGTTCCAAACTACCATCAAGGGCTGGATGGGCGTTGCTTTCCTGGGTACTGTCGTCTGGGTTACCTATCACCTCACTGGCTTCGTGGCTACGGAACGCGAGAGCGGCATGTCCACGTTGATTGATGCTATGATGCCTGTCCGCAAACCGTGGCTGGCCATGGTTGCGAGAATCCTGGCTCATCACCTGTCCTTCTCCCTCATATACCTGCCAGCCTGGGTTATCGGATCCATTATTGTCAGAGGCGGTGTCTTTGCAAAGACAAATGTTGGCATTGTTCTCATCTTCCACGTCATCAGCGGTCTTGGGCTGTCTTCCATGTCCATGCTGTTCGCCTCCTTCTTCAACAAGGCTCAACTCAGCGGTAGCTGTGCCATTCTGGTTGTCGCACTCATTGGCATTGTATCACAGGTTCTCACTTCTCCTGGCACTGTACCTGTTGCTATTCTTTCATTTCTCTTTACTCCATCTGCCTTCGTTTTCTTTATCAGCAACATGGCTCGCTTCGAGGAGGTCGAAAGGCCGACCAACCTGGTCGAGGTTGCTCCCAACAGTCCCTCTGAAATACCCGGCATCGTCTTTTGGATGTTCATTATCATCCAGATCTTTGCATACCCATTGATTGGTGCCTTTGTAGAGCGTGCGCTCTATAGCAACGATACATCGGGCCGGAAGATGCTACTTCACCAGAACGATGTGAACCGGATCGGAAGCAATGCTGTGCAACTGCGGCAATTCTCCAAGATCTACAGACCCAATATCTTGTCCAGAATCTTCCGTCGAGGCGCCAACAAAAAGCAGCCTGTTGTCGCTGTCAACGAATTGAACCTTGATATTGGCCAGGGCCAGATTGTTGCTCTACTTGGCGCCAACGGAAGCGGAAAGAGTACAACGCTCGATGGAATCGCTGGTATGAACAAGCTGACGAGCGGATCGATCGAAATAGATGGGAGAGGCGGCCTTGGAATTGCGCCCCAGAAGAACGTGCTCTGGGACGACTTGACAGTAGAGGAGCACATTCGCATATTCAACCACCTCAAAGCCCCTAATGAGCGTGCTACCAAACAGGCCATCAAGGATCTTATCAAGTCTGTGGACCTTTGGAAGAAACGAAAGGCGTTTGCAAAGACCCTCTCCGGCGGACAGAAGAGGAAGCTTCAGTTGGGAATGATGTTGACAGGAGGAAGTGCCGTGTGCTGCGTGGACGAAGTCAGCAGTGGCATTGATCCGCTCTCGAGACGAAAGCTCTGGGATATCATTTTGGCTGAGCGCGGCAAGAGGACTATGATCCTGACTACTCACTTCCTCGACGAAGCCGACCTCCTTGCCGACCATATCGCCATCTTATCCAAGGGAACTCTGCGCGCCGAAGGCTCGTCAGTGGAACTGAAAGACAACATGGGTGGTGGATACAGAGTTCACGTTCCCAAGGATACCGGTATACGAGAGACTCCTGATATTCCAGAGGTCACCAAGACAGACGCCTTTGACCTTGTCACGTATACCGCCCCTTCGTCACAGCTTGCATCCGTCGTCATCAAGAAGCTTGAAGCTAATGGCATTCCCGAGTATCGTTTCTCGGGCCCTACCATTGAAGATGTTTTCCTACGCGTTGCCGAAGAGATCAAGGACGAAGAAGCCTTCCGCAACGCAAACAAGGCGCTCTCTGTTCCTTCAACTGATAAAGTCTCGTCGAAAGAAAACGACAATGACAATCAAGGATTGAAACTTGCGAACGGACAGCGAGTCGGATATGCGAAGCAGGCCTTTATTCTATTCCGAAAGCGCCTGACCATTCTCAAGCGAAACCGGTTCCTATATCTGATCGCATTTCTTCTCCCAATCTTTGCTGCTGGTTTAACATCATTATTCATCGCAGGCGAGAACACGCCTACTTGCCAACCTGCCGATCAAGCCTCTCGTACTATCTCTACAGAAGACGCTTTCAGTCAAAAGGACGACCCCATAGGATTTCTAGCTGGACCGCCCTCCAAGCTGGAGGCTGCTCAGGAAAACATTGCCGCCTTGCTTGGTGGGAGCGGTGGGAGCGGTGGGAGCGGTGGAAGCAATACAGATCTACAAAGCTTGCTTGAAAGCATGCAGATTGTCGAAACCTTTCAAGAGTTCGAAGACAGAATCAGACAAGATCGTAAGATTATCACGACAGGATTTTGGCTTGGAGATGACAATCAAGATCCTACTTTTGCATGGGTTGCGAACCTCTTCATTTCTAGCCCTATCACGGCGCAACAGTTTCTCGATGTTATGTTGAGCAATGTCACCATCAAGACGACTTGGAGTTCCTTGGAAACCCCCATCAGCCCAACTGCAGGCGACTCGCTTCAAATGATCACCTACATGTCCATCGCCCTTTCAGTCTACCCGGCTTTCTTCGCCCTGTACCCGAGCAGCGAGCGGCGCAAGTTTGTCCGTGGCCTACAGTATTCCAACGGCGTTCGACCTTTTCCACTCTGGATAGCCTACCTGACGTTTGATGTCCTCATAGTCTTGGTGAGCACGGCCATTGTGGCAGCGATTTGGGCTGGCGTCTCCAACATCTGGTTCCATCTGGGCTACGTATTTCTAGTACTGTTCCTGTATGGAATAGCTTCTACCCTCTTGGCGTATCTCATCTCTCTCTTCACAAAGACTCAGCTGGGAACTTATGCCTGGGCAGCAGCTACGCAGACCTTTGTCTTTGTCGTCTATCTCATAGCGTACATGACTGTGCTGACTTATTCACCTGTGACCGAAGTCGACAGCAATCTGCGTGTTGTTCACTTTGTCATCTCTGCATTTGCACCAATCGGCTCGGCATTGAGAGCCCTTTTTATTGCTACAAATTTGTTCTCTACAGCCTGTTCGGGTACGGAATTAACAGGTAACCCGGGAGGTATTCTGTACTATGGCGGACCTATCTTGTACCTCATCCTTCAGTCACTCATCATGTTCGGCCTGGTGATCTGGCTTGATACTGGGTCAGCTGGAGCTTCTCTCAGAGGTCTCATTCAAGGGAAGAAGAAACCCGAATCTGAGGAGGAACTCATCGACGAGGACATCGTTGCTGAGCGTGAGAAGGTCATGAGCAACTCGGAAAACGAGCACGGCCTTCGAGTAATGCATCTTACAAAGAGTTTCAAACAAAACATGGCTGTCGACAACGTCACGTTTGGAATCAAGCGTGGCGAGGTGTTTGCTCTCCTTGGACCCAACGGCGCTGGAAAGTCGACTACGATCTCTCTCATTAGAGGTGATATCAAGCCTGATCGAAATGGCGGCGATGTTTTGGTTGAGGATGTTTCTGTGTCCAAGAACCTTGCAGCGGCTCGAGCTAATCTCGGTGTCTGCCCTCAGATTGATGCTATGGACCAGATGACGGTACGCGAGCACCTTGAGTTCTATGCCAAAGTTCGAGGCGTACAAGACGTGGAGCACAATGTGAGGGCTGTGATGCAAGCAGTAGGCCTCGAATCATTTGCTACTCGCATGGCGAATGCCTTGTCCGGAGGAAACAAGCGCAAGTTGAGTCTGGGAATTGCTTTGATGGGTAACCCTACCGTCGTGCTGCTCGACGAGCCTTCATCTGGTCTTGACGCTGCCTCGAAACGTGTTATGTGGAGGACTCTGGAAGCTACAGTTCCTGGACGGTCTATTCTCCTCACGACACACAGCATGGAGGAGGCCGATGCTTTGGCTGGGCGTGCTGGAATCCTCGCGCGAAGGATGCTGGCTTTGGGAACACCAGATAACCTCCGCCATCGCTTTGGCGATGCCATTCATATCCATCTGGTTTCCAGCACAGCGCCGCGGACTACTCAGGAGGAAATGTCCCGAATTATTGACTGGATCCGCCAGACGTTACCTTCGGCTGATGTTGATGAGAAGACGTACCATGGCCAGATCCGGTTTTCGGTCCGTGCAAGCCAAGTCATTGCAGTGACGTCGGGCCGTACAGAGGAGGAGATCACAAAGGACGGTGATGATCTCAGACAAAGCGCCATTGGGCATCTGGTTGTGCTTCTGGAGGAGAACAAGCAACAGCTGGGCGTGGGCCACTACAGCGTCAGCCCAACTACGCTTGACCAGGTGTTTCTCACGATCGTGGGGCAGCACAATGTAAAGGAAGAAAACTCGGAGGAGAAGAAGCAAACTCTTTGGCAAAAGATGTGGATGTTTGGACGATCTTAGACATTCTCTCTTTGAGGTGATTTGTTGATTGCGATGCGCACGCGGTTGATACCTCTGTACCTAATCGGTTCGGCTTTCTTTTAAACGATATTAGTGTTTGGCGTTAGTTTAGACATTGAAAGAATTAGAATATCATAATTATTAGGAAGTATCGTTCGTAACTTGCACGAGTGTCATTGTTCTGGGCTTGTTCGTAGCGTTCTTTGTTGCCGGTAGCTGTGTTCTCTTTTTATGGTACTTGTTCGAGGAAGTACGGCTTAAGGACAGACAAAGAGATGTGCGAACACTGCCTATGTTCGAATATGTGCTATTCACTTATATCAAACCTGTACAACCCATGAGTGTGATGATGAAGATGTATTCTAAAAACCGACCTGTCTCTTGTCAACAAGACAACCTGAAATCGATAGCAGAAACGAAACTATCAGCCAAGTATTACAGAATCAAGCTATTCATATAGCATGTGCTATAAAGTCACAACCCACACATTGCGCTGCGATATGCGCGCCATCATCTCTGATGGAACAACCACATACACAGACCCCTTTGCAGAACCTGTTTCGTGCAACTGCCCTGCCGGACAACTCGCCCGTCCTTGGCTACAATGCGAAACTCACGGGTGTTGTATGAAGAAGGCCAAGATGCGGTGGTGTTCTGAGGTTGACTCGTGCAACCATATCGTCGAACTTCATCACCACGTTCAGGCCTGTCGTCGCCCAAAGAATATCTGGAGCACCCACCCCAACTCAATTTGGAGTCTCCCTATCCCTGTAAGCAGCATCAAGAAGTGGCAATACATCCAAGAGCTAGAAGAGGCACTCTCGTCAGCGGGGATGCCATACATGACGAGCATGAGTCCCATCTTCCATGAGGCGCTGCGGAACGTTGTAGAGGCAGGGCGTCTGATCCTGAAGACGAACATGAAACTAGCGGAGCTCTACAGAGACATTGAGGCTCGACGAACCCTACACAATAGGTTTCACGGTGAGGCGTGCGAGAGGGTGCTGAATGAGTGGGAGTGTGCGGCTAGAGGCCCCATTGAGACTGGTGAAGCAATTGCGAAGCAGATGGGAAAGGTGTTGAAGAAACAGATTGAGGTGTTTGACGCGAGCTGGACGCTTATGCAGACTGATTTATGGATGGAGAGGATTGAGGAGGAGTTGATGGTGGATGAGTTTGAGGTGGTGATGGATGAGTAGAGAAGAGGAACTGGGGAATAGATTTGGGATATAGACTGGGCTATGCGTTGTTGGTTATTTACGGCGTGGATAGTCTTATTTTGGTACCATGTTTAATTCTTTAGCGGTGATGAGGTGAGCAACCCTTGTCACCGAATTACAGAAACCAACCAACTAACTAGTCTAATAAGTTGAATTGTACAGGTGGCGATCTCTTGCCGCCGGGAATTGAACCCGGGTCTCCGCTCGCCCGGTGGTGGGTCGGAAATCAACCCGGATGCCGCCGATTATTCTCAGTCCCGCCCCACAAGGACAAGGGCCTGTCGGTCTTGAATGAGGAAGCTTGCTGCCCGGTTTGTCCATTTGCGACAGTCGAGCAGCGACTATCCAAGGTCATGCTTCTTTTGCTTCGATCGTTGTATGTCGCTCGGCTTCGGCTTCGGCTTCAGCGGCTACCTCGCGCCTGGTCGGAGGTCTCGGGGGTAACGGAGACTGGGCAACAGCTTTCAAGATCGGAACCCAGTCGGGGAGATTCTTCCCTTCCAAGTGGATCTCAGCGTCTCTGACAGAAACACTCGAAGCGTGAGATGTGCATCGTTCCCAGCTATGTGAAGGTGCGAGTAGGGAACCTCAAACTCCTCCAGCAGCTCCTTGAGACTGTTTCTATACCACAACTGCAGCGGAAACTGAGCTGCTTTGACAGTGTCGATAATGAAGACGGGTTCAAGCTTTATGTTCAGCAGTGAAAGCAGCGAAAGCTCTTGATTTCCCCCGTGAACAACAAGAACATAGGGCTTCCTAGTGAACCGTTTTAGCCACGTTCCCAAGTCCGTTATCTTAATCGGCCTTGCTTTGCCGAATAGGAAGTGATGATTTTTCCATGAGAATGCAACTTTGGAGCCAAACACCCAATGATAAGATTTAATAACACGGGATGCCAAGTCGTCACCTTGTGTAGATTTACCATGTAATAGTTGTAGAGCTTGTGCTTTGAGGTAAGACACACCAACCTCGACTCGTTGGATTACACCATTTTCCACTCTGAAATGATCAACGTCAATGCTGAGAAATCCTAGATCCTTGACGTCTGAATTAAAGCCACGTGGGACAGATGTCTGCGGTATATCAGGCCAGCCCATGCCATTGATTAGCTGGGCGTTGCGGCAATAGCCAAAAATCCATCGGAGCACTAAGGTCTCGTCTCTGAGGATGCCTTTATGGACTGGCTCGACTGGGGTGCTCTTAGCGGAATCCATACTGGTTGCGAGTGCCAGTGGGGTCTTCAGATGGGAAAGTCGTCGTCGATACCATACGTCGGGGGTGGGATAACTTGCTTGCTTCAATCGTCGACTTCGAGGCTTCCGGGTTGGTTCGGGTTATCGGATGTAGGAACAAGAAACAGTATTGTCGCAATCATTGCAGCAAGAGCTTATATTCCGATACAAGGTTTTGGTTGATGCTGGAGCCTTGTGACCTTGATGAACCTTTTTCTACCGTTCACTTGATTGTTGCAATACTGTGGATAGTGCAGCTAATAAAGGAAATGATTCAGATGGGACGAGAACCACATCTTTTGTTAGTCTCGTGGCTGTGTCGCGGCCGAGGAATTCTCTGCTTAAGAATCTAAAGGTCTTGACTTGCTAAAAGGGCCGAGAGAGGGTGTTGTGCAAAAGTCACGTGGACTAGCCGCACAGCCGGATGTGCGGGTCCCTCTCTTGGCTGCTTTGCTTATGTGTCCACAAATCCGAGCCCATGAGTTTGCATCCATGCATACCTACCTACTACCTAGGTAGGTAATTGGCTTAGGGCCTGTACGCTGCGTGGGTCTGACGCCCTCAGACTACATATAAATACACGCAACATTGCCCACCACGCATGCATGCATGCACTTTCCTAATCAATGTCAATTCATCGCAATTTTCCCATTGGTTTATTTATTCTCCAGATTCTCAAGCGACAATGCTGCGTTGGCCATTACACAAACCATGTCCGACAATAGTAGCGTGATCATAGCCCAAGGGTATATAAGTTGTAAATTCTCACCTCGTTTTCGAAGACCAGGGCACAAGTCGCTGGCGTCCTGTGGGCCCGGAATCCCAGAGGGGCGTTGACCAACGGTCGGCGGGCTATTGCCTTCCGTCCCATTAATCCGCCCTACTCGAGGTTAGAGGCCCTTAGGCTGACTAGGTGGCGCCAACACGGGACGGTGCGGACTGTAGCTTGCCTCATTAGCTTGTCGCAGTCTGATCTGGGTTCGATTCCTAGAGCTTGTTCCTGGTCTTCACACATACGACCACAGCCGCTTGGAAAACTCAGGATCCCGTCTGATCTCCCATGATAAGCCAGCGAGCGCCAAATAAGTAGCTCTTTCGGTGACGGAGGGCGAAAGCTTGGTGTTGTATGTTTTTTGTAATACATTTCGCATTATACCATCCATGCCTCTCTCTGATTTTCATTTTTCTATATGTTACAATGTGTATATATTATAGTGTTAATTGTATAGTTATCCTATGCTTAATGATATACCTTTTCCTTGTGTATAGACTACCTAATCTCCCTGGTTGCGTTGGACGCGAGGTACTTAGCTCGCCTGACCACTGAAGAATGCTGTTTAGTCGAGTGGGGAATAGCAATAATTACCTGTATTTTTCTTTTTACTACTATTTGTCACATTATGACTATAGTCCTATATATGACAGGGATAAACCTGTTTATGTAAACCTTTTTTATCTATTGTCCCCCAGTTAATGCCTGCCTCGACAAGATGGCAAACACAGCACCAGCCAAAATCACAACACCACAAAGGATAATTAATCCAGAGAAACTTCTATTCTCTACACTAATAATAGCTCTAGCATGGTTGCATAAGGGCTCGCCAGTCGTCAAGAAGACATAAGTTTTCATTCACGAGATTAACATATCTTTATACTTTTTTACCTTCTCTCTCGTTGCTCAAAGCCAAGGTGTGAGCTTCCGCCATAACTGCGGGAATGTCAATAGCCATGTCGACTATCTTCCAAAGCTTGCAATTGGATTCGATAATGTCCCACAAACGAATAAAGGTCTAATATTCGGTTTAAACCCAAAATGTGACGTTGTTCTGGATATCCGAGGTGTTTCCAACACTCATTTCAGCTAGCATTTGACGAGTTCAACCGCCCTGTCGTCATTGACTTGAATTCTCTTGTAGGAATTCAAGTGACTTATAATGGAGAAGGCGAGGGCGCCCGAAGGAACTTTTGCTGGATCGTCGGCGGCCACGATATTCCTCAACAGAAGAAAAACATCATCGTTGCGGTGCCGAACGCTATATCTTTCCAGATTTTCGTCCAGCACAATGATATCAAGTCTTCGATGCATATCAGTAGGGTCAAGTGGTTCAAGCATGGCACAGTTACAGATAATGCTCTTCTTAACGACCTAGGTCTCTCAGACCCACCGACCAGACTTCAAACGGGAGTCCACACACCAGGCACCGGTGCGATATACTTACAAAGAGAACTGGGCCAAGGTTCCTTTGGCATCGTAACTCATCTATAGAACGTCGGTACTGGAGACGAGCGTGTCGTCAAGAGGCCAAATATTAAAGAATTCCACCACGGGAACGTTAATCATGATGCGTGGGAGCGAGAGGCTTATATTATAGGCAAGGTTTTATCTTTACATGTATCAATCGCCAATTTGTTATTTCCTTCCAATGACCCAACAGCTACATATCATGAAACCCATGGAGTCGACCTTTAAACCACAGCCTGAACTACACCTCGAAGATATGCCATATAGATCTCTTGACTACCGTTTTCTTTTTTATCTGAATACACACTCCAGAATCGTTCCCCTCTTGAGGTGTATTCCAATACCTCTCTTTCTTCTCATTCATGTCTGTGAGCTAGACGTCACAATTCGTTCGACACGAGCCCCATGCAGGTCAGCCTTACGACCAGCCAGTCTTGCTACTGAAAGCTTCTCTTCTGGCCTCCACTCTGTCGTAGGCATTCCTCAGCTATCATCACTCAGTCCGCATGTTTATGCGCTTGTCCATCAAGAGCATCCCGAGCTGTTAACAAGCCACTGGCCAGATAGGAGGTTGGGAGGATGAGTAGCAGTTGTTCCCACCAATGCAAGCGTTCAAGCACCCCGAAGACCAGATCAAAGTGTCTCTTCTCCGTCCTTAACTCTCCAATCCCACAGGCAAGGAGGCCCAGGATACCCAAGAACTGGTTGAAACATTGTCTGTGGGACAAGTAATACCAGAAACTGGCGGCATAGCTGTAGTCCTCGGGAGCAGGAGGTGTTGGCACGTATTGAAATATCCCGCTAAGCCTTACAGGTCCTTTGAGGCAATGTTTGAGACAAGTAAGACCGATGAGAGCAACGTTGAATCCACACATGGCTGAAAACGGGTTGTGCTTCTTTGGTGTAGTAGTTGTAAAGCAATGTCTCTTTTGCCAAGTTTTCTTGCGTGGATGGGTATTCGGCGGCTCTATATAAGAATGAAGTAATGAAGAGCGTAGAAGAGCGATGTGGGTAGTGGAGAGTGCAGATTTGTATGAGGATGAATATAGGGCCTTTGGCTTTTGTGGTTTGAGATTGGATTGAGAAGAGGGAGGGTTTGGTCTTTTGCTCTAGGAATGAAGAATCAGGGCCAGGAGGCCTTCTGTTTATACCTCAATAAATTAGGTAGGTCGCCGGTCGGGTCATTACGTAGGTTTATTAGATAGAAAAATAAAAGGATGGTTTGGAAAGGCATTGTGCATGATGTGAAGAGTGTAAACAATATAGAGTGCGCTTTGTAAAAGTGTCACCCAGATCGATCTTGACAAAAATCAGACAAGGAAAATATGATAATTGGCTTGGGGCTGTTGGACCCAAGGCTGAATGTCGTCTTCATGGTGCGAACTGCTGGGGGCGGCATGATTGCTGCAGGGCATAGTTTTGATTGTTAAAGAGTGCTTTCGCTGTAACTACGATCTACGCTTGCGGTGGGGCGACGGCACGTAGATCCCCCGCCGGCAATCGTGCTCTAGCGTCGGGTTCCCGAGTTAATCGCAGTCGGCCCGAGCCTTCCCACCACGACCCTGGGAAGCATTCAGCGCTAGGAAGATGGTTATATGGCAGATATGTTCATCACTGGTCCAAGAACATCTACATACATAGTACTTAGACAGACATAGTCGGTACTTCGAAAGACAGAACACACCACATCATTGACCGTGGCTTCCTGCCCGCCGGTCATTGCTCTTTCTTTTACATTGTAGGTTGGTAAGCATGCGGGATATGTAAAAATAGTGACAGCGATGTGCCTCTGTTAGCACTACGAACAGAGTCAAACCCTGAGGGTTCCTTTTCCCTCACGACGCTGGGCTATGCTGGACTAAGTAGGTAGGTATGTTGTCGAGCCAGGCTTGAATAAGCTCAGGATTCTTCTGGTCGCTCTCCTCTTTAATCTCTAAGGGTTTATCGGGTCCAAAGCGACGAGGGACGATGGTTTGACCGAATCCCTCCTCTACCTGGGTAGAACACCACCAAAACACAGCCTTGGTGGCCGTCTCCGATAATTTGCGGATAGCAGCTTCGTGCTCCTTGACTTCAACGTTATGTACCGGGGCAGAGCTAAGCAAGGGTTCTTTGTATAGTCGGCAAGTATCCTTGGCATCAACCGAGAACCCGTCATCTACAGCGCCACTCGAAGTCCAAGTCCAGTATGAATAGGTCCAGTTGTGGGAACAGCCAAGGTGGTCTCGGATTTCGAGCTCAACGTCTGTAGCTTTCATCTGCCCGAATGGAGGCCACCCGTATAGTGGAGTATAAGAAAACGCGTCATCTGGATAGTTTTGGGAGCACATGTGACGTAAACGCCATACATCTGCCCTTGTTACCGTACCATCGTGGCATGGTCGAGTCTGATGACAGTCTAGGAAAGATTGTGCGGTGCCAGTCCATGCAGCAGCATCAATGTCGGGTTGGAAGAAAGGATAGGCTCGCAGTTTGGCTAGAGACGGGTAAATACAGTTGATAACTGTTTGACGGCCGCATATTGCCAGACCGAGCCATAACGGGGCAACGGCAGTAAATGAGAACGCCTTTGCCAGGAGATCCATGCGGTTTTGTTTAATAAGTGGCTGTAAGGCAGCGGCAATAGGAAGAACCCAGGCTCCTGTGAAATTGCATGGCACATCTGGGTCCCAAAAAACACTCCAGAGCGCAGGTCCTGTCACCCAAGGGCAAAGGCTAAGTGTCATCAAATAGCCAATAAGGCTAAAATCAGCCGGCATACTTGTTAGAGGTGGACATATGGCATGCGTAGCAAACGTCGGTTTAGGCAATTCGATTTTAGAGGGTTTAAAGGGCGATGTATTGGCGTGAAGTGGAATAGTAAGGGCCGCAGCAAGTGCCGCCGAAGACTGGCTGCCGAGACCGTAGGCATCGCAGAGCCTAGAGAGATAGCATGCCGCTTCTCGAGCTGATGGAGGTTGAGAGCTCTCAATGTTATGCTGAATCTCGATTCCAATATCGCCAACCTCAAGCGCCCAGGGGGAGATCTTGTTATCAGCTATCGACCAACCTACCCCATGGGTAGTGATAGCCTTCCACCACCCTCTCTCTTTAGGAGACGCATAGCTAAGATCAAGTGTCTCTGACGGTGAAGATGAAGTTGAAGATGAAGTTGACGATGAAGGAGAAGGTGAAGATGAAGGTGAGGACAAAGGTGTTGTTGTCTGGCAGTATACCAGAGGTAAGCCTTGTCGCTCCGCGAGAGAGGCACTTAGGATGTATGACCAGCCCAATGTCAATAATGCGATGCCGTTATTTGCACATTTGTCCCAAACCCGGAAGTTGGGTGATGGAGAGACCGAGAGACTTGTGACATGGAGTTTTCTTAGAAATATTCTCCTCGGTCTTTCAGTCCTTGTCCCTAAAGAGCACTGTGACTCAACGTTCTTCCATGCAGAGTACCCCTCAATCCATCTGGCATCCCCAGGTATTGTGTCCGGCAGCGAAGGAATACGCTCAAGGCATCGGCTAAGGTCGAGGCTAGAGGGTGGTATAGTAGTGAGGCTTTGTGCTCGAAAACGAACTGATCGCCACTTTGAAATGCTTCTCAAGAAGATAGCTTGGGCTTCGGGCCCATCGTAGAGGGCTTCGAATGACGCGGCATCCATGGGCGGCGGCGGCAGAGGCGTGTGGTATGAATAAAGCAAAGCTGTCGTTGGATTAACCAACGGAAGTCGGATTGTTTATCAAAGCTTCGGAGACGTCACGTGGTCCATACTGAAACAGTCCAAATCTATTTACTGGTTGAAAGCTCCTGCCTACATTCATAAACCAACATGACATAATAAAGCCCTTGCACTACTTTCGGCCTTTCCCTTTCTTCCCCTTACGCTTGCTCGAATCTTTGCTCTTCCCACTGCCCCCACCTGCTCCCGGGTCGCCGGCGCCGTGTTCCCAGGCGTAAAACTGGCCCAATTGGCTGGTATAATAAAAACAGGGTACCCATTCGCCTTGGTAAAATTAGGGTCTAAAAGTCTATAAACGCTAACCCCGCTTTTACATAAAACACTAATATATACCGCAATAACTCTATATTTTTAATTGTCTATTTGATTTGAAAGTATAAATGTCAGAAAAGTAGGCAAGATGTCAACAGTATAAGCCTATAGCCCAGGCCAAGTCCTTCATAACTCAATACAATAAGGTTATACAGCTGCATCGCAATAAGCTTTAACAACATGGCCTCAATCAACTCTCTGCAGTACGACCACCTGGCCTCTTGTCGGGTATAAGGTCCCTCTGCAAAGACAGTTCGGTCGGTCAGTCTTCCTTCCACCCACACATCAATCCACAATCAATTCCCGCCATCAATCATTACAAAGACCACAAGTAAGTCAGCCATCCGAGCTTCCACTCGACCACAACGCTGACTGGCCACAGCCAACATTGCTGTTCACTATGAATCGCTTTATACCACTTACGACGCGCCGCCTCATACACAAGGCTTAGTAAGACCAACTCAAGGCGTTTATCACCTCTCAGCAAGCAGCACAAGCCCGTATCGAGACGCTCCTCACCTCCCAGCAAGCAGCACAAGCCCGTATCAAGACGCTCCTCGTCGATCACAGCGCGCAGATCAAGGCTCTCATAATACAGCAGACAGCTGCCATGAAGCATAGGAGCTCTTATCAAGCATCTGTTCTCACAGCCCTCGAGACATTCCGAGCTTCAGAAGCCCATTCTGAAGCGCCAAGACGCTAAAGTCTACCATAGTACTCCCGCTTCTACCATAAATATAATGGTATTAGACCGACCAACCAGAGGGAACTGGTCAGGCACGGCTCGGATCTTAGTTCTTCCGATCCGAGGCTCTAACGCTGACTGGCTGGCCACGGCCAATATTGCTACTCACTACCTATGAATCGCTTTATACCGCTTACGACGCGCCGTCTACGCGTGGCCCAGACTATACACCAAGTTCACGCAGCACAAGCCGATATCAATGCAGCAGCACGAGCCGATATCAATGCAGCACAAGCCGACATCACCGACATCAAGAAGCTCATCACCGACATCAAGAAGCTCATCGCCGACCAAAGCGCGCAGGTAAGGCTCAGCAACAGCATAAGAGTTGTCAAGCATCTGTCCTTGCAGCCCTTGAGACATTCCGAGCTTCAGAAGCCCATGCTTGAAGCGCTGAGACACGCACATCGACCATGGTACTCCCGGTTATACCACAAATATTGTTAAATGTAATTCTGATAGAAAGGTTATTGTGTTATCTGGCAAGTGGCAAGATAAGCCTTATTGTGTTGAAGAATACAGTTGTGTTATTTCTACTAGGCTGCCCTTTGAAGTAATTGTATTGGACCGACCAACCAGAGGCGACTGTTGTTGGGCACGGCTCGGATCTTAGTTCTTCCGATCTGAGGCTCTAAGATACCTTTGAGCGCAGAGCCAACTGTGAAGGCTCTGCAAGTTGAAGTCTAGCAATACAATTGAACCTATCTATCATCTTGAGATTACTTACATATTAAACCGTCAGGCTAAAAACAAGGTGCGCCACCCTAATGTCAGTCACCTGCTGACTGGCCACCCTATTAACTACCTTTTCCTTTTAAAACTAAAACTTTTAAAATAGTTATTATAAAAGGTAATATAATAAAAAATAAAAAATATTAAAGTTATTTTTAATACTTTATTATATAATAAAGAAAACTATATAAAGTATTAATAATTATATAAAATTTATAAATTATATTTAAAACTATAATAGTATTAAGGCCTAAGCTAGGCTACTGCACTAAAAGGCAGTC
>JAJJWO010000494.1:0-109790 GCA_021655895.1 Fusarium sp. NRRL 66739
GCCTAGTATTTTAGCTAGGCTAATTATTATTTTATTAAAGTTTAAAGATTTTATGAAATAGCGGCCATTTCTTATAGTACCCACTAGACTGCCTACCTAGTTGGTAGAGGGCTCCGATAGCAGAGTGCTAGCGCTTCCGGGACAGCCATGGCCAAGTGTTGCAAACATGGAATCGACCCTCCTGACAGTCCTGAAGCAATGTTTGAGCCAAGCGCCCATGCCTCAGCTACAGCAGATAGTGTATGATCGACGCCCCAGGCTGGAGATTAATTAGAAGCCTTCTTCCAAGGGCCAGCGTGGAATCAGTGCTCGCTGGCAAGAGATGGGTCGATTTCAGGGGACATCCCTGCCAGAAGCATGGGACCGGCGGGGTCGATTGCATAGCATCCAGGGGCCGGCCTCACTCTGTGTCAAGGTCAAGTGGATCGTGTGTTATTTGGTGTTGAAGAGAATTTAAGATAAGGTAAGCAAGCAAGCAAGCACAGGCAACAACGGGGAATAAAGAAGCCCGAGGTGATTGGAGATCTGGCTGCTAGGCCTCAATTGGCTTAGACCCACCCGTGATCTCGGACCAGGGACCCATGCTAACCTCGTGCAAAGTGGGGCATCCACACCATCACAATCAATCGGTTATCACGGTTGCAGTGCCTTTTTTTGCAAGTGCTGTTCGGTTCTCTACTGTTCGAGACATCCATTGCCAGACCGCTCCTCTTGACGGCGTACGTACGTACCTCCCTCCCTGAGGCCCATTGCATTGACAACTGCCAGATACGAGACACTGTCTCGTCCCCGCCGTCTCCAGGCCAGGCCGGGGGACCACTAAACAGCATTCAACGCCCGCGGGAACGTTGGTCACTCAGCGGATGGAATACCAGGGATCCCCTGGTGGAATTTGGTTGTTTGACGGATATTTCGACTTGGCATAGGGTAGTAGCTTCAGAGCAAAGAAAGAAACAAGCCAAGGGAGTTGATACTATGATCACGCGGCAAGCCAACCATTTGTGGCTGGAACAAAGAACAACAGCTTCAGTGTCAGTCAGATCCAGAGTTCCAGGCAGCATCAGCAATGTATGTGCGATATCCGATACCCGTCTGCATTCCACGAGAGGAACCAAGCCGGCGCATTCGTCACCTGCCAGTTCACGCCGCAAATCCAACGGGCAAAAGTCCAATATCACAGCTTGGCAAAGAGAGGTTGGGTGAGAAAAGAGATAATCGCACACACACACTGAGCACATTCCCTTGGCCTTCCGCAACCTCTCATTGGACGCCTCTGCAACCAGTTTCTCGCTGTCAGCCTCACTGTCCTGTTCTGTCCAGCCTGTCGTGGCCTGTTCAAGGGGTCTCTTGACTTTCACAGTCACAATTGAGTCCTACAAACAGGGGCACAGACACACATCACATATCCACAATACCCTGTCTGCACCTCACCGCGAAGACTGAAGCCTTGTCAAGCTTGTGAATGATTCCTGGGACCACTGGGTGGTACTGATGCAGCCGACTTGGTTGTGTACCCCAATCAGAACCACATCAAGTCTGCATTCATCTGCTTCCAGTAATATGTGACCCGGGGTCTGCATCGTCCATGCCGCTGTACGTCCAGTAGCCGTTCGGGGTTGGACGGTTGTGCTGCGACAACCTGCTGCCAGCACGGTTGAGGCCTTCTGGGATATGCCGTTAGACGGATACGTGCAGAGACAGCCAAATGGATATCTGATGAATGGCAGGCCTCGCTCCAAGGTCAGACACGGGCAACCCGTTGTCGTCTTGACGAACGCCTGTATGATCCATCAAATGTCGCCTCACCTTGCCGCCTACAACATTCAACGGAAATAAGCAAACACAGCCGTCGCTTATGGATGAAACATGATGTTGCTTCTTTTGATCTGCGCAAATAAGCAAATCTCCATGTCAGCCTTGCCAGAAGTGACAAGCGTGACAGGATATCTCGATATTCGATACGTTTCATCTGCGCCAATCAAAGCTCAAGAAGCCCAAGGCAATCTTGATGATGCTCGGATGCCTGCCTCACCAAAGACGTCGATCCTACTAGCTAGGTGCTGCACAATTCGAGCTTAGCATAAGCCGGAATAGAATACAGCACACAGAGCTGGCATAATTTATGCAGCGCCTAGCCGCCAAAAGGTGCTCTAACCTCACTAGAGATGCATGCTGCCGACCCGTCTCTAGTTTCGTTGATCCTCACTGGACACGGCGGCACATTACTGAGGGATCGGCATCTGCAACAGTGGTGCCAGTTCACATTTCAGCCCCCTTGCTCAGTGAGGTGGTGAGTCCCACGGGCAACTCGACGCATCACCTTGTGCGGCCGGAGGCTGGCTCAGAGCAAAGGACTCGATATCCTGAGGCACGTATGCTGCAAAGTGTCTCCATGACTTCATGCATTCCTTTGTGCAAACACGTCGCCAAGCGCCACAGACGCCCACCTATAGCACACCACGAGCCAATCGCTTGCTCTACGGCCGATTCATTATTTGTTCTTCGAGGATTCCAGTAGCAAGGTTTGCTGTCCGTTCCAGTTGCTCTTCTGAGGCAGTGGTCCGGCAAAGCATGTGTACGGAAAACACGCCTCCGCTTAAACTCTGTGGGCGGCCATCAAAGACAAAATTATCATGGACGGTTGCACGTTCCAAAAGCTGATTACACATCCGCTGGCCAATACGGATTTGAGACGGAGGCAAAACTAGAGCAACAGGTGTTGGGCCAAACTGTGATTCATCACGGGGGCGGTTGATTATGACGATTCGCCCGACGGGTGGGGAGCAGAGAATAAGACAGGGGAGGGAACCAGTCAAGTTACAGAGAGGACACGCTGGACAGCACACTGGAAGAAGGAAGGGGTGTCAGCAGAGCACACAGCGGGAGCGCACAGCACTCAATGTGTACCAAACATGCACCCACACCCAAGCAGAATCCGCCCAGGTAGCCAGACACAGAGAGAGATCTGCCCAGCAGGCTCAGAGGCCTCTGACTGGTTGAGGGCAGATGGCCTAGCAGTGGGCGGATGGATGGCGTTAGTGCTGAGAGCCTGAGAAGGGGGGCCTGGGAGGAACCTGAGAGGACGTTCTTTGTGTCGTGGAGGCCTGGCCTGGAGGCAGTGACACAGCGAACCACTTTATTTGACTGTGTCAGAGCAAAGCTAACGAAACGATCCTTGCCTTTTCGTATATTGCTCAGCGTCACCAGAGGCGCTATCCCTGATGAGCTAGTCGACGCCCCAAGACGCCTCATCCCAGGCGGACCTCTGCATGGCGCCCCCCTCTGACTCTCTGACTCCACGCCTCGCTCGACAAGAATAGACGGAGGAGCATTAACGCACAACGAGGCCAAGACAAGGCCCCATGTCATTAATCTCTCCAACTGGGCAAGGGTCTGATGAGGCGGTGGGTCTCATCCAGGTGGGTGCTCCACGCAATCCAAGTCTGAGGCGTGCACCAGGTACGTATCTCTTTGCATGTGTCTGGCTCGTCCGCCTTGTCGCTCTACTAGAGACTGTTATCTACTGCCGCTGCCCATCTCGAATCTTGGACGGACTAGTTTGAGGAACCTCTATCACCACTTCCACGACACTCCTTCCGGCACCTTCTTCCACCAACCCCGTCTTGCTTTCTTGCAGACGTGACCTTTAGGTCCTCTTGTCGACTCCTCGGTCCTAACAATCTCACTCGACAACTTGCGACTCTTTGGAAGGTGACAGGCCCAAAACGATAACCTCCCTGCCTATCTCGACCCGTTGATTCGGCCGTCGGGAATATCAACTACAACCACAACCCAACTCAACCCACAGGAACTTTGACACGACCCGTTGGACTTTGGATCAGGATCCTTTGCTGGCCGTTGGAAAATACTTTCTGTGTTTTCTCTTATTTCCTTTTCTCTGTCTGCCGTTTTGGATATCTCCAGCCCTAGGATCTCTCAACCCAATACCCAGTCTAGGATTTTATTAGATATCAACCAGATAACATGCAGCAACATGCCATATTCGGTTACCAAACCCCTCCGCCCTCGCCTGGCTTCGATCATCCCAAGTGTACAGTTCAACAGCCCTATGCTGCGCCGCGACACTTTCAGACCCGATGTATTCCTCTTGCTCCCGAGGCCAGGCTAGGCCGGGTGCTTGAAGGCACTCTCCAGCTGACTGATATCCTTGGAACTGGCGCCTATGGCGTCGTTTACCTGGCTGTCGACCTTAAGACCGGAGGTAAATACGCTGTCAAGTGCTTGAGCAAGTTCAATCCCGATGGAACCCCTTTGGAATCCCGGCAGTTTGCCTACCAACAACGCGAGATCCGTCTTCACTGGAAGGCATCGGAGCACTCCAACGTGGTCCAGATGCTCAAGATTGTGAATGAACCCGACTGCATCTATGTTATTCTCGAGTACTGCCCTGAGGGCGACCTCTTCTTGAATATCACGGAGCGCGGTCAATATGTTGGTAAGGATGAACTATCAAGGAATATCTTTCTCCAAATTCTGGATGCCGTTGAACACTGCCACAACCTGGGAATCTACCATCGGGACCTCAAGCCGGAGAACATCTTGGTGACAGACCACGGAGACACTGTTAAGCTGGCTGACTTTGGCCTCGCTACTTCTGATGATCGATCCGAGGACTACGGATGCGGTTCCACCTTTTACATGAGTCCAGGTACATATCTCCCCCTCCCAGTCTGACAATTCCCCTTTGCATCCCTTATGCCATCACCATGGACAGACAACTAACATTCTTTTCTTTTTCTCCTTCTTCAGAATGCCTGGACCCCTCTGCAAGGAAGCCTTACTACTTGTGCGCACCCAATGATGTCTGGAGCCTTGGAGTTATCCTCGTCAACCTCACCTGTGGACGCAACCCATGGAAACAAGCTTCCTTCCAGGACTCTACTTACCGTGCCTATGCTGGATCCAAGGACTTCCTGAAGACTATCCTCCCCTTGTCGGATGAACTAAACGACATTTTGGGACGCATCTTCGAACCTATCCCTGAGCAGAGGATTACTCTATCTGAGCTCCGAAGCAGGGTCATGGCCTGCTCTATGTTTACTATGCCGCCGATGTCACCACCGACACCACCGGCCTCACCCAACCACATCACTGAATACGTTTCTTCCGAGGATGCCATCATCGACGACTACGAGTTCGACGACTACGAGTTCGACGACTACGAGTACGACTCACCTCTGTCGCCTGCCTCCTCGGATGATGAGGGCTCGCTCACCTCAAGCGACTCGACTATTGACGACCTGGACGATGAGTTTGACCAGGAACGCCAGATGCCGCAGACTCCCCCAGAGCTTGCGCCCCATACTTTCGACCCTGAGGAGCCCAAGGAGCACCAACTCATCTACCACAGCCAGGAATTTGTGCCCCAGAAGTACTCTGGGCCCGTCCCCGCTCAGGTACCTGTGGGCGTTCCCCCTCAACCCATGCTTTGCCAGCAGGTCCCCCTACCAGCTCAGGCCCAGGCTCCTTGCCAACCCAAATCCTACTTCCCAATTTGGGATATGGTAAAATACGTTCAACAAGTGCCGATGCTTCAGCACCATGTACCCTTTCATCAACAGGTCCCCTTCATGCCTACGTTTCAAGGCTGCTATTAAAGTTGGAGAGAGACTCCCCTGTCTTTTTCTTTAACTTTACGGCCTTTATTATTATTATTATTATTATTATTATTATTACTACTACACGACCTTACCTGGATGAGATACCACCGAGGCCTGACCCCAAGCCTAGGACACACCGTTTGATTCTGCTATTCCTCCCTTGGATATTACACGACGTTTTAATATCGACCCTTGGCCAATTTTATCCACTACCAGGGGACACACTCACACAATGGAACCCAAAGCAAAAACCGTGCAAGGATACGCCTACCAAAAATTAAGTTTTACGACCCAATGAATGACAGTCCGGGATTGTTTCGTTTCGGCCTTGTATTCCTTTCTTGGCGCTATTGTACCTGTCCGGTTTCACATTTTTCTTTGTCAAACTTTCCTTTACTTTTTATCTTACAAAATACTTATTCAAAAAGCGAGGAGTTTTGTCTTGTCGAATATTTATGAGGATGGGCAAGATATCAGTTGTAGAAGCATGATGTTTGGCGCATCGAGATTTACGGAGGCACACTTTTGTTTTCTGCAGAGAATCTGGAGATGGAGTTCGATTTGTCTTTTTCTTCTTCCGGGCTTAAGACTGGTCTGCCATTGGAATCCTTTTCTTCACGGATGGATACCCAGACCTACCGGAAGGACATGACGACTGCATCGATACGAACATTTGTTTTACTCCTCTTTTATTTCTCATGGAAGGCGCTGTCCTTGGATAGAAACGGAAGAACGACCAAGATGTTTTGCTTGGTCTGGATCAGAGATACCTCTATTGCTTTTTAACTCCCCAATGACGGATAGGATGGGGGAGAAGTTTGGTTACAGCGGAGGAAAAGAGAAGCATGGCAAATGTCAAAAATGGACTTGTCAAGATTAGAGCAAAGAGGACATGGCTCGATAGCCACACTGCGCGCACAAAAGCATTGCGCAACATACGTTTTACTGAGGGATGACGGCACCTCGCACAAAAAGATGCATCTGCCGATCATCCAATGAATGAAAGACTCTGAGATACCTCACTCAATACTTTGGTTCCAAATATCTACCTACTGTGACTGATTGTCGGGGAGTTGCGAGACGTTGCAACCAGCCATGATGGCTTCGCAGAGCATCCGCCCTGTTGACATGTAGTGATACATACACCAAGGTCATACGTCTAATCCTAATCTAAGACATGACACCACGGCGCTCCCGTCCCAACTGCACGAGAGCCAAAAGAGAAAAGCGAGCGCCAAGAGGAAGGCTACTGCTGCAGATTATCACTTTAGCCCCCGATAGTCCCGTCTCGACCACGAGATTGGATGGGTGTCCCTGTGCATCATGGGGCGGGCGTTGCAACGCTTGTGAGAAGAAGGAAAAAGAAAAGAAAAGAGAGCAAAAACAAGGCGAGGACGTGGCGGCCAATGAGCAGGGGTATCTTGGTTAGGGCGAACGGCATTGCGTTGGGAGCATGGATCTTTGGTCTCTCTGGAATGGAATGGATGGATGGGTGGAGAAAAGGCAAAGAGAACGAATCACCGCATCTAGACGGGGAAAAGGTGAGGCGGGCTTGAGGAGGGTAGCGTGAGACGATTATTGGGGCGATGGACTCTTTCGGACTGGACTTCTGTCTGTCAAGGTGTCAAGTCAAGGTGGTTGATAACAAGAAGCTATTCAGGGAAACAAACAACAAGATCAAAGGCACCTGAAAATGGCATCTTGTGCAGACGATGGGTCATCAGGCTGAGACGGAACCGTTCGCCTGAGCAGGTTTTTTGGGCTGACGCTGATCCTGATCCTGTCGTATATGACGGGTCAGAGAAGATTATCAAACTGACTGCCGACTCGACTCGTCTTTAGGTGAGACAAGGCAGGGGAGGGGGTTCTGAATTGCAGCAGCACGTAGGTACATAGTAGGACTATGTAGTTTGTCTCTATCTTGGACGGGAAACAAAGCCGTTGCGTTGGAATCGATAGTCCCTCTCTTGGCCCTCACCGCTGGAGATTAACCTCACGGGATACGATGATCAAGGAATGTCTCAGGTCTTTGCCCATGTTTCGTCTAGAGTAGAGGACATCGATGTTTGAAGCCACTTCGCGTGGGATACGAAAGCGGAGGCCTGTCAGGCAAGAGAACGGATCAGACAGTGGACATTCCTCAAGACTCAAGAAGAAGGATGCGAATCTGGGCAAATGTGCATGTTTGCGTAGTCGCATTCCCGGGGGGCCGAGTAAAAAAAGACATCCCACGAGGTTTTCCTTCTCGCTTAGAGATGGAACTCAAAGTCTAGTCTAATCTCGCAAGCCTGCTTTTTCTCTTTGACCTTTTCTGGGCGGAGTTGAGCAGTGCAGTTACGCGGAGCTTGTCGATCATGGTTCGGGAAGTGGATGTGTGGCACAGCTAGAGGCAGAAGCCGTGGTCTGACGGAGGCGGAGGCGGAGGGTGAGGTGATGGGTTGGGGGAGATGAGGAGGAGGAGAGGAGGAGGCTTTGGAATGTTGGTAAGCGTGGCCAGCACGAGGGCTGAACTCTAGACGTTAGTTAGTAGTAGTTGGTCAGTTGGCTGGTTGAGGTTGGTGATGGTTCGTCTTGGCTATCAACTAAGCAACTCTACTGCCCATCAACCCAACCTCTAGTGAGTGATGACTCTCATACAATCACCAAGCTTGGTCATCAGGGTCCGGAAACTTACGATTGACGACGACGACGACGACATACGCAGTGCTTACATCAAAGTCAACTATAGAGCCATAGAGTCAGAGATAGAACAACTCAAAGACTCGAACAGCGTCCTCGGTCCGAGCTATAGTTACATGATAGTAGATGCAGTGGCCACAGACTCCCACCGGATGGCGCCGAGCATCACAATCAAACCCACAGACCTGCTGTCAACTCCAAGGCTAATCTCCCGCTCCAGCTGCACGATAACGTCAGGAATGGATCTGAAACTTGCTCCTTGGAGAAACGGGCGAGCATCATCGTTTGCGTTTACGATTCATGACCGTACGTTCTCGGCCCTGGTGCGGCTTCATCGTGAGCTTGTTAGTAAGCCAGGCTAAAGTAGATCCTTTTTGATGCGGACCGAAACTCTGATCGATAGTCTCTCTCTGGAGGAGGTGTCATGTCTGAGCTTGCGAGTCAGGCACGTAGTCGTTGGACCAGGATCGTCATTATAGCATCAGGT
Organism: Fusarium sp. NRRL 66739; assembly: GCA_021655895.1. NCBI lineage: Eukaryota > Fungi > Ascomycota > Sordariomycetes > Hypocreales > Nectriaceae > Fusarium > Fusarium sp. NRRL 66739. Next base: position 8,788 of record JAJJWO010000494.1, read on the forward strand.
TTTGACTTTGGAGCTATGGTTGCTATTTGGAGGAGCTGAAAAGCTGAAGCGTAAGGGGTTTGATTAGAGTTGGTCCATATGACCTTTGCAATTGTCATAGAGCTCGGGTCATGATATCCGTGTAATGTAGGTATGGTATGAGTGAGTAAACTCTAGGCAAGACAGAAGTTGGCTCGTGACGATCATGCGCAATCTAAAAAGCTTACTACAGCGACTGCGGGTTGTAACCCTTGGGCAACTTCAGAAACAGCGGCTGGACTCTTCTTATGCTACCTGAAACCAACCGGAGTTCCTGTACGGTATCATCGTCATGTTGCTGCCGAGAGAGTCAAGTGATGATAGATGGTCGGTGGTAATGAAGCCTTGGGTGATATTGATGGATTGCTGCTGCTTCTGCTCATCGTATCTTGCTCCAATCAGGCGATGGCGTGCGCTTGATAAGCACATTCTGAGTTCAATTATATTGTGCAGTTCATTTAAAGAGATCATCGTCGCGCATAGGGACAGTGTGCGCGATGTCTAGAGATCCTCTCGAGGCGTACCGATGGCTCGAGCGATGTACATGCCGAAGCTTCCGCTTTACCAATGCTAAGATGGTAACATATTCCCTTGGGATTAACAATCCGAGCGCATGGCCATCTGACGAGTCTGGGGGAGCCATCCGTCCGAGGGAACGTCGGTGAGCCAAAGACAACTCACGTCGAGGGGTTGGGCTAGAAGTCAAGGACCGAGCCTAGATGCCATGCGGAGCTTATGCTTATGAATATCAGGCAGATTGTTGGATGATTTGCATACCTCCATGCGTGTGTTATACACAGGGGGTTGCGCAGCATGACAGTCGAGTTACTCTTCGACAAAGAACAACTTCCTTATCTAGCTGAGAAGAGGAATAATACAGCGTATACAATTGTCTTTGAGGTCTACACTGAAGCTGCAGAGTGTCTCGTAGCCGCCGTTGCGGAAGAGTGTTGTACATTCAGCGCCTGTGTACTGCCATTACATCAAGTTTCTATCCTCAAGCTTTCCTGGTCCACCAGAGACATATAGAGCATATGTTCGACCTAAACTGCCACCATTATTATGTTAGATGGACTGGAAGGTCCGTAAAAGAGTCGGTTACGGCGAGTGTTGTACGAGCTTGACTTGGGCTAACGACGCAGACTTATATCCCAAGCATCGACCGTTTTTGTGTATCATGATTCCTTTGAACACGCTTAGAGGGCTTTACTCTCAATTGAACTGAGCAGTCTATTCATCTTAGTTTCTTGTTATACATACTGACAAACAGAATTCTCTTTAGCATCCCCTGAAGAGGGTGTTGAGCCAGATGAGGGAACACAATCCTCAGAAGCGTGACACAGCAAGCGGGAGCAATGCTGTTGATACGATTCATCGGAGGCAATCTTCATGCGAATCTCTATCTTGTGTATAGATGTGGTGAGTTGTCCAGACCGTTAAGCCATCATCACCGATGCCTGCTGTGCTTATTCCCTATACAGAGGCATATGGCCCACGAAAAACATGACGCAGCATAAAATCATGCGATTTTAGCCAATATAAACATCCTACAGATATAATGCTATAAAGTCTACATCTATGATAATAGAATTGAGTTATAGTATATCTAAGTCTATGCGTCTAGAACCTCATGCTCCTCTTCAGACTTCTTGAAAGCTTCCTGAAGGGGTATCGCTGATAGCGACACGATCTCAGTCTTTTTGACAAACTTCCAGATCAGATACGCTCCTATTACTAGAGGTATGTCCCTGCCGCGCTGTTAGTACTGGTTTCTTGTGATAAATGCGGCAAATACTTACAAGTATGAAGACACAAACCCGACGGGGTCCCAGTTACCCTTGGTGAACACGCGGAACCCGCCTGTGAGCAGGATGAGCAGCGTCATACCCAGTGCCGCACATGAGGAGTAAACTGCGCAATAGTTAGCAAGAATGGATGGAGTTGTCATCTTCCTGGTCACCTACAAGTCCAAGAGTTGTGCCATGGCAATCTTTCGATGGGGATGCCCTGCTTCTTCATGGCGAGCCGCAGCCTAATGTGGTTGAGCAGGATGGACGCCCAAGAGACCAGCACTCCAGCTGCAGTCAAGTCGACCAGCCACCAAAAGACAGTCATAGCCCCGTTGGACAGGCTCATGAAGCTGAGGAACATGAAGCACGTGAAGAAGAGCACGCACACGTAGGGCGTGCCCCACGAAGTCGTCCTAAGGAAGATCTTGGGCGCCTGACGCTTGAGAGCCAGACCGTACAAGACACGGGTGCCGGCGAGTAGACTCTGGTTCGAGGCTGACCATGCAGAGGTGATGACAACAGCGTTGACGACGGATGGAATGGCGGGAATACCGGCTGCGGACGCTGCAATAACAAAGGGGCTCTGGCCTGCTGCTCCAGACTGGTCGTTGAGCCGTGGGTCGTCACTCCTGACCAGCATACCGACAATGAGGATAGCCAGGATGTAAAAGACGAGAATGCGAATAAAGACGTTCTTGCAAGCCCTGGGAATCGCATGATGAGGATCTCGGGTCTCTGCGGCAGCCATGGCGATGGACTCTACACCGGCAAAGGAGAAAACAGCGCTCGTCATGACGGACCAGTAGCCGAGAAACTTGCCCCAGCTTCCAGTCGCAATGTATTCGACAAAAGGACCCGGGTTCTTCCAGTATCGGAAGCCAATGCGTTCTGTACCTGGGATGCCGCCCAAGTTGATGACCAGACCCAGGATGATGAGGAATACGACGAGGAGGATCTTGAGGAGGGCGAACCAGAACTCGACCTCGCCAAAAACACGCACAAAGCAGAGGCCGACGACGGTGGTCAAGATGATGAAGATGATGATCCATAGCGACGGGTTGATGTCGGTCCAGAACTCGAACAAGACACAGATGGCGGTGATCTCAGAGGGGATCGAGAGGACGTTTCCATAGACGAGATTCCATCCGATAGCGAAGCCCCAGGCCGGGTCAAGGAGAAACTCAGCATGTCGCACAAAAGCTCCTGTTACCGGCAGCAGCGCAGCAACTTCTCCCAGGGCAAATTGCACCGCGCACACGACGAGACCAATCGTGGCATAGCCCAGCAGAGCACCTAGGGGACCTCCAGTTTGCACAGACTGGCCCAACCCGAGGAAGAGACCTGTTCCAATGGCACCAGCAATGCCAAGCATAGAGAGATGCCTCTCGTGCAGACCGCGCTGAAGACTGCGCTCTTCGGTGGCTGTCACGAGATTGCCATGGTCGTCGTCGTCGTCGTCGTCTTTGCGGTGCTCGGGCTGCGGCGACGTCTCTTGGTCGTAGACACCCGCCGAGGGACCAGGCTTGACTCCCGGAAGAATACCACCGCTCATCTTGGGGCTTCAACTCTCTCTGTGGTTTCGATATGAGTTGAGTTGAGTTGATGGTCCAGTGGAGTGGTGAGAAACTGCCGCGAGAATTGTCGACTTAATTATCTGACTCGACGTTCGTTATCGACGCCATTACCGATAGCAATGGTGCAATCAGAGACAGGCCGGGGTTTAACAGACTATCGGCCCAAGTTACACAGGATTTTCTTTGAATCGCGGACGTGATTGCTTCTTTGATCCATGGTCGACTCCATTTTGCGGATTTCCCCAAAGTTTAATTCTCGTCAAGTTGGATCCCGCTACCCTAGAGACTTGAATGACGACTCCTGGCGATTAGATAATAAGTAGAAAAATATTGGTTTCTGATAATCTAATAATCTTGAAATTGATATATACTTTATATAAATGATGACAACATATATCCTAGGTTATGTACTAAAATGCTACAACTTCTACATAATGCTCTACCGAGAACCATCAACCACCTGGTTGGTATCCAAGACCAATCATAGCATCGGGCTCCCGGTTGGGTTCGCGTTGTACTCAAAAACAGGCACATTGGGCTTGCACGTGGTGTTGAGCTCGGGCATCTCCCCATCGTTGAAGTACTTGGCCACGATCTCATCGGTGCAGTTGGAAGGGTGAGCATCTATCCCGTGGCCAACACCCTCGTGAACCACCACACGGCTTCCGGGAAAGCGGGCAGAGACTTCCCAGGCGTGGCTCAACGGAGTGACGGGGTCGTAGGCGCCGTTGACGAAAAGGACAGGGAAAGCTGTCTTGACCCGTTGGAGGCTGGTGATATTGACCTGCTCTGCCGCCTTGAACTTCCAGCGAGCGCATACCGTCCGAGTGTCGATCTGAACATCAGCAAATGCGCCCTGAGAGAGATGGGCCTGATAGAGCGAAAAGAGGTCATCTGGATCGTCAGCGCGAAAGGAGCTATCGCCGCATGAGATGGCCAAGAGAGCCTGCGAATAGTATGGGTTCCAGGGAGTCATGAGTGCCGCCGCCGAGGGTGAGGATGAGAATGAGGATGAGTCCTCAAAAATACCACTGTCATCGAAAAACTTATCAGAAATGACACTTTCATTGAAGGCACCCTCGATCAAATGAACTGTGTGTGAGTAGCCGAAAGTGGTGTAGAGATTGCCCAAGATAAACATCTTGAATAGAGCCACTGCTCGGCTACCAGAGGTGCTCTGAGAGCCATTTCCTGGCTCGGCATTATCAAGGTCGATGGTCGCTTGGAGGACCTTGTTGAAGTTGTCAACAAGGTCCTCTGCAGTGGTTCCGTTGCCAGCCAAGGAGCAGAGCTCAGGTCCGCCTGCGATGCACTCGTCAAAGAGATGACGGAGTGCCTTCTCAGAGTCCAAGGTGCTGCCAAGCCAGCTCGCCGTCAGGTAGTGGTCGGCAACGAGGTTAGCATCCATCAACATGCGCCCGATGCGGTCAGGAAACATAGCAGCCGTCACCTGGCCCAAGATGGTGCCGTACGAGGATCCCCAGTAGTTGATCTTGTCGCCCTGGCCCAAGGCATCCACGATCTGCATCATGTCGCGGGCCACAAAGGCTGTGCCATAGAAACGGCCGACGTCTGAGGAAGCTTCATAGCAGCTGTCGGCTAGGCTTCCTGCAAAGTCCCAGCTTTGATTCCTGACCGATGGCCATGAGTTGACCTGAAGAATGCCATCTTCACCTCGTTTGCGGAGTTCTTGGCCATCCGATACGTCACATACCATGGGCATAGTCCGGCCAGTACCGCTAGTCTTTGAATCAGTCACAAACTTTCAGAGCATTGGTGCCAAGAACTCACCGTGTGTCGAAACTGATAATATCATAATGCCCACCAACGATTTCAACGAGACGCTCTCCATAGGCGATGACCGACTCAACTCCAGATCCTCCCGGCCCACCAGGATTGAACAAAACACTGCCTTTGTATGGCTCCTTGGTGGCGTTTGCCCTGATCAGGTCGAGCTGAAGCGTTTCCGAGCTTTTGTTAGTGTAGTCAAGGGGCACTCGGAGCCTGGCACAGTCGTAGTCTTCTTGCATCCCCTCATAATCAGAGGTCAAGTTGCATGGTGCCCAGCTTAGGGTTGAATTATCGGATGAACCACCGGACGATGTGAAGTGACCCGAAACGCGGCTCACAACCTCGGCAAGATGGTTTTCGATGTCTCTTGGTACGGCAAACGCCTGGGCCGACTGCAGAAGTAGGTGGCTGATGATAACGATGGACAGCTTCATCGTGTGAGTATAGTAGGAGATGAGATGAGATGATGCTGATAGAATTGAATAGAAGAGCTATCAGCAGCTTATATACTCGGGATGCATCGTGTAAGTCGTCTCTGCCAGCCTCATATCCTGCTACCTATGGATCCAAGGGAGCACTGCCTTGCTCAGATGGCAGATGACGATGCACAAGGATACTTAGGTAGGCCAAGAGAGGAAGACTTGGCCTGGGCCGTGGGGTGTAAATGTCGGACGCGAGGCCTCCTTCTGTCTCTGTACAATGAGATATCTGAATATTATTATCCTAAATTTCTATAAAATTGTTCAATTATAGTAAAAGGAAGACTGATACTCAGAGCAAAGCATAGTACTACTAAGGATACTCCTATAATAGAGAAAGCAATCTTCTATAGTATCATCATGATTTATTACAATTATCTATGAAATATCACAAGTCGCGTCTGTCGTCAAGCGCTTTACTGCACCCCCTCGCCCAGTAGACGACGCGTGATATTGTGCCCTACAAGGCTAGTGAGCTTACATGTTGAGCCTTGGCTTACATGCCAACTCGCATGGAAAGGCTGGGCATTGGCACTGAACAATATCCATGCCTAGGTATAACGACGACTGGAAATATACTGCGCCAACGAGGTTCTGCAAGGAGTAATGTCAACTCACTTGGCTACGCATAGCACACATCGCGGCCAATTGGACAATATAGTATAATTATAAGGATACATTTATGATGAGTTGACATGGTTTTGGTCCTTCAAAGACTCAAATTCCTCGGAACTTCTACTTTCTTTAGACAAACCCAGTATAGGTCAGTATTCAGCTTTAGCATCTCTCTCTCTCTCTCTACTGCAAGGGCACTGCCACAAACATTACGCAAATACCCGCTCGATTTTCGTATCGATGCCGGGATCCTCGTCTTGGCATCTCTCGGCTGTTACTTATTTGGGACTGTTGACATTCTTGTCAAGTGCCAAAATCGCGACTTCAACCGCGGGGTATACATACTGCGCTCCCACTGGCTGCGAGCGAGCTTCTCTATTATATCTCTTAGCCTTGTCTAGTATGTGCTAGCAACTTGCAAAGGGTGATGGTAGTAGCCTTGTTGTGGCTTTTGTAACTAGTTCATCTTAACTACCTATACAATGACTCTACACTCTCGGTCTCAGTCAACGCCACATGGGGTTGGTGACTCTTACAGGCAGGCAAAAGGGCATCATATGCAGTTGGTGAATCTAGATTCAGCAATGCCTGCCTTCCATGAGTGGGGTAACATGATGTTGAAGCAATGTTAGAGCGGTCGAAAGTGGAAAGATCATGTCACCAGGATTAGAATGCAAGCCACGAGTTTTACTAGGATGCTCAGCCGATGAGAGGGATCAGTCAGTATGGAATGATCTACCTCTTACTGTTGCCCTAATCTCATCATGGCAACGATGCTGTGATAGTCGTCTTGGCATCTGTCTAAGCCTCTCAACAACAACAACAACAACAACAACAACAAGGATGTTGATCAACCTCTGGCCCAATGCCAAACTGCGGCCTGGGCAGAAGGGCCGTCGTCCCGCTTCCATTGGCTAAGAGACTCCACTACATATGTCTGTACTATTCGAGATTCTGGCACGTTTACACCGAATTGTATGGCATATAATAGACTCTCTTGTATATTTGATGAGATTAAGATAACTTATATAAAAATAAGTTACTCTGTATTTTATACAACTTATGCTATCCCAGGCTCGTCGATAAAGGAGTCTATGTACCAGTTGGTTATAATATTCCGCATGGTACCGTCCCCTTATTTCTACCGTTCTCCTCTCATCATGGAACCTCGTAACGCGGTCTTGCCGGCTCACCGGACAACTCTGGCTTACCCTGGGCCAAATTTTGATGCTGTGTCCAAGACTGATCTGCGGGCTGACTCGACAGCTCTGGCTTCCCCTCAGAATTCTGCTGCTGCTGAGGGTAGAGCTCGCTGGGAAATTGATATCCATGACCTTTATCATTTCGAAAACGCCTCCAAACCAAGAATCCGAGACCGCCGAATATCAAGAGACCGCCCAGGGTTGCTCCCACAGCAATACCTGCGCCTGCTCCGGCAGAGAGTCCCGAGTTAGACTTGGAGTTTGGCGATTCAGTGCAACTGGCATCGGCTGACTCGGTTCTATCAGATGCGCTGACGTTGAAATTGCGAGACATGACCATGGGATCGTCATCATTTCCATCCTCAGCTCTGAAAAGTTCAAACCAGAACAGCGTATCCTCGCCGCCACTGGCCTCTTCCGAAAAGATGTCCCCGTCAAACTGTATAGTCCACGAGCTAGTCTTGTCTGTGGTATTGGCTAATGATCATCAGATGAGCGCACAGGATATAGGGTGAAATGCTTACACTCAATCCAGTCCCACGCCTTGGTTTTGTTGGGATAGTATTGGACAACCCTCAGGGCAGTCTCGTCAAGGTCGGTTACCCATCTGATCTTTATACTCTCGCCCACTTCGTACCGCGGATTATTGTGGTCCTGGTCTGTGTCGTCGTACGTTGCTGGGAGAATAAAGAAGGTCTCGCATCGGACGTAGACGACGAGGCAAAGGAGCACCAGGAGGGAGGCGAAGAGCGAAGACATGTTGATAATGCTGTTCACTGTAGGATATGTAGAGAGAAACAACAGGCAGGCTTAGCCCCCAGTCCTAGAATTATGAGAAGGCTTTATTCCCTTGTCACCGGAGGCCTTGTGGAGGCTTTGGTAAGATGAAGCTCTGAACACAGGATGTCAGCAAGAGGACCTTTTTCTCCACCTCGATATCACGTAAAGCCATGCTTACTCCCCAAGTCATACTTTACATGCTCAGTCTCAAAAGCTCACTCCCGCTCCATTCAGAGCACTATAAGTCTTGCTGTATAAGACTCCATGACAAGCCTATCAGATCTGACCCTACAGTTGCAGGTGGTTTGACAAAAGGTTGGAGTATCTCCCAAGAGTTTAGAAGGTTAATATAGCCTGGGTATACTAGGCCAAATTGCCTAAATTACTTAGTTGTATCTTACCTAAGGCGAGGCCACGTCCTTGTTTACCGGACCGCCTGAGTTATTGACCTGTCGGTGTCATGTCAAGCACACGAGAACTTGACTCTGGCATCCTGTTACATGACCTACCAGTTTATATCACCCTCTCAGGATAGCACATTGTTCACTCTTGCAAGACCAAGAGGTCAAAATCTGTAATGTAGCCTAAATGAAACAAGGTACCAAAGCATACAAGTATGTGTGTCTTCTCAATGTCTTGTGAAATTGCCTTCTATCCACCAGACGCCTTCTAATTGTGGCCGTACCTTCCCTCTATAGAATAAAGGATCGTCCAGAATCGTGGATCTAGTTCATGTCTGCATTCAGAAATAGCATAGAGTCGATCGGTGTGACCAATCATTCTCGATGTTCATGGGTCTCTGCGCTTGATACAACACCAAGCGACTTCTCAGTAGGCAAGACGATAGCGCGGTCCAGTGCATAAGGAAGCCCGCGGTGACGTCCGCGGATCATCATGGCGCAGATGACAAGCTTGCTAAATGTCGAAAACTCAGTACAGAAGGACGATGCAATCGTAGGGTATCCTAAACTCAAGCCAACGTTACAGCTTTTATAAAGTTAGCGCTTCTTCTGAGACGTAGGGATTTACACTTACTATGCCGAGACACATTCGAACAGAATGGGCCACATTGTGAAATCCTGCAATGGTTCAGTGCTTGGCCAGATATAAGGGGGAGAAAGTGAGGTACTTACTACGTCGTCGCCGTCCATGATTCTTTTGTGCTCAGCTATGGAAATGCAAAAAATTCCGAGGCAGATGTACCACAAATCGAAACTGAGTTGATTGCGCAAATGGGTCAAGAAGTACGACCCGCCGTCCTCCTCGTCATATTGGTGTTTCCCCTCGTAAAGCCCTAGCGAGCGTTCTTCATACGTATTCGAAGATCGAACGACGATAGAGATGGGGTAGGCGGAAACGTACATCATGGCTACCAGAGCCATCTGTACGGCTGGATTGACCTCGCCTAGATTGAAAGAGGCCGCTCCCGTGTGCCGTGAACTGACGGCCTGGAACACAGCGGCGCAGAACCGCTGCCACGGGGGAAGGACAGTAACAGTTGGGTTATCCAAGTCCAGCAGGATAATGAAGAGGATATCTACGATGTTGAGGAGCGCGAGAATACCCAAGAGTGCCCAGGTCGGCCCACTGGGGAAGAGTAGGGTGTAGCATCGACGTGGGTGATTGAGTAGAAAGGATAGCGGCTCCTGGAGCGAGGACTGTTTGGGGATGAGTTTCGAGGTGGACCAAATAATGAGGCGGAGAAAGATAGGATAAAATGTGTGACCAGCGAGGGCAAGGACACTCATGATGAGTAGCGGAGCAGGCGCATCGTTGAAGGAAATCATTGAGTCGGGAGTAAGAGTAAAGCCCAGGTTGCTAGTCATTGTCATGGCAGAGTAGATAGCCCTAGAAGAAGGGTGAGAATGAAATACGTTGACAGTCTTGGAGAGGAAGCCTTACCACCAGATTTTGTTTTGACCACATTCTGCAATATAGTCGGTGTACTTGCTAGGGGCATACTGGATCCAGCCTATTAGACAAATAGCGCCAATACAGTGAAGTGAAACGTAATATCCTGGATCTGTCAGCAAGGCCTGTTGATATGGCTATTGAGCACTTACCAACGATTATCTTGAGTAGGAGCTTCAAGCTTCTGTACTCAATCCCGCCCAGCTCCTCTCGGTCCTCTGACGACAAGTTGCGAAATACTGAATTATGGCCGATAGTAACTTCACGCGATAACTGAGGGAAGTCCCCTGAAGCAAGTGTTGGCGCTCTCGCCAGTGGACGCTCCTTTGGTCCATGGGTAGTGTTACCGATGACAAACAAGGATGTAGCAACAGTAGCAATGCGCTCTACAGAGCGAACCCGAGAGAGGTCAAGGCCAGCACTGCGCCGGCGGCGAAGGGTACCCAGGGGTGTAGACTGGGTGCGCACAATGGGTTCAATTGCGTCATCTAGATAAGTAGTCAGCTTATTTCGTGTATATAACATGCAGTAGCGGTCTTGGTACCATCTCGAGTATCTCTGCTAGAACGACGACCACTGTTCAGCTCGACATAAGGCAGACCTGAATAATTTAGTTGATGAAAGGACGCTTGGTCATGACAAAATACCTTGATCACGATCGCGAGGTCCAGGGATGTACAGAGTGGCGTCCTGCTGCTCATGTCGAGGATGATGGTCAGTCGAAGGATCAAAAGTAATCCTGGTCACGGGTTGGTGGCTATCTTGCTCCTTGGGCTGGGCTCCTTGGGCTGTTGGCTTAGTATCTATCACTGGGCTTTGTGCTACATGATCGCGAACTGGATCTGTTCGACTGCGGGCCTCAATACGAGGGAGACTGTCTTCTATGGCAATTCCATGAGTGCGGTCGGTGACTGCCCTTGTAAGACCCGGACGTTGTTTAGGAGGCTCTAATGCTGGAAGTTTGTCAACGGCCTCAGGGTCTTCCTGGGGACACGGATCCACTGGTGGCGCCGGCGTAAGAGTGCGGGAGCTTGATACCAGATATGTTAGCAAACAACTCGTATCAATGATAGGATGGGTAGTCCGGACCAGCCTGTTTGAGGAACTTCCGGAACCAGAATAGGCGTACAACGACAACAAGGGCGTTGATGACTACAATGTTTGTAACAAGGGGTACGAAGTAGATGAATAGCTGCTGGTAGGTCCTGAGTAGGGGAACATCGACTCTGCAAAGAAGAATTAGCTTTGGGATTGACCTTTTATTACCATGTCAAGGAAGCGCCTCACGTAGCTAAACCAGATGAAGTTGAGGCGCTAACGCCAAAAAAATAGGCGTCGACAGCGCTTAATCCGCCGTTTGGGTAAATGAAGATGAAGCTCGATAAGCCCATGCAAATGATGTAGATGTCTGTAGAGCAGCATGTCTGGTCAGCGGTGTGTCGCGTCCTCTGCTGGCAGCGTCTCTTCCGGAACTCGGCACTCACAATGTACTTGGACAAAATTGAGGTTGGGATGCCACATAGTTTGTCTTGTCGGCGTAAACGCCGTAGACGATGGCCTGGAAGAGATGTTTCAGGTCCGTTTGCGTGTCGGCGGGCGCAAGTCTTGGGATGTCTTGCCGGTTTCCGACGATGAAGAGTACCGGTATGTGGCAGACCAGCCCGTTGAAAGAGAGGACTAGGGTGGCAGTGCTTGAGTGAATTAACTTAGTGCCCGGGTATGGATGGATGCAGTGACAGTTATGAAGCCATCTGCAAGAGCCAAAGTGGTGCAGCAACACGAATGCCCAGCCGTTTAACGCAGTGGCTGTACAAGCCCACACTAATTCCGAGGCAATGGACAAAGCACTGTCATGGCCATGTTAAGGAAGAACATCCAGCTGACCAGGACAGGGCTGGTTGGTTTCGGCATTTGAGGAGCACGGCCGAGATGAGTGTCTGCAGAGGAGGCCTCGCCATGGCCGCTGAGACGTCACTGACAAGCATTGACAGGTCATGAGCGGCTTGATTAACGAGCCGTTTGGATGGCGGCGGTGCATTTTCAGGGTCCCCGTCTCCGTCTCCGTCACATGCTTGAATGCGGGATAATAGTGCTGTAGGTAGTATTATTTAAACGCATTGTATCTGCATCTGCGTTTGATTCCAAGACACATGGCCGTTATCGTGCAACGAGTTCTTGTTCGGTAGGTAGGCTTTGCGATGGACCGGTACCGACATGAATATCCATTTACGGGCATGCTCGACTCGACGTAAATAAACGAATCGACGTTGAGTATGCCAAGGCCATGCCAAGTCCAGATCAACTGCAAGTGGAGCGACCACTTTGCAAACAGATGGAGACGAGACCGGGACGACGCCCGTTGACTGGGATCAAGAGGATTATGTCATCAACCAGACCTGGAAAGTGGGGCATCACTCTAATCTAATCGCGCTCACACAGACGCGTCGCAATTGGGTTCGCCTGTATCGTACATCATCATGCAACTTCAATAAACAAATCAAAACAAAACCACACAAAACACAACAAGCCCAATTCCTTCATCGCGGAGCTTTCATCAACAACCTTCCTACATCTTCGCTCCTAGCCATGGACTTTAACTTTGGGCATGACGCCCCTTCTGGCTCCGGTTCTGGCTCTGGCACAAACTGGCTTGGCTTCGGTCAGCGCGTTACTGCCGCGTCCTCGCCGCCAAATGCCATGCCTGGCGCTACACAAGATGTTGAAGCTGATGATGCTTCTTTTGCAGAGTCATATCGCCCAGAAGCTTCTCCTCTTTTCAATCCCCTTTTTATGCCCCGTAACCCCGCCGCTGGAGCTGCGCCTGCACTCGGAATGAGCCCAGGTCCTGCACCCACATGGCCCTGGAACCGTGATACATCAGCCCTCGACGACACCCTCAACAGCGATAATCTCAACTCTCCTGATATTTCTGCTTTGCCTGAGCAGCGGTCGCGTCTTTCTGCCGAGCTACCATACCATGCCCTGCAAGAACCCGTCGTCGCCCGCGAATCCCTCGACGCGCATAAAGTCTCCTCTCCCCAACGCGCCCCATTTTCGCCGTTACAGGAGTCTGCCGCGCGCGCTCAAGAAGACTCCATTATTCAGCGAGATGCCGCCAAGCAGTCAGATCCCGACGACAGTATTGCTCCTGAGCCTACTGTGACTGAGTCGCGAGTTGAGATTCATGAGCATCCTGAGACCATCATCCAGTCTTCTGAGAAACAGCCCGAAGAAGCTCCGTCTCCGGCAGAGCAGGACAAAACTACCGAGAACGAGCGCGTTGAAGAAACGCCCAACGAAACACCAATCGAAACACCTATTGAGCAACCAACCGACGACAACGAAAATACCACCAATGGCCATGAGAGCCTCCCCGAGGAGCAATTGCAATCGCCGGAGCTTGGGTCAGCTCCCGCGGAGGGCTCCAACACACTCAAATCCGCATTGCTTTCCGTTGGGCGAGGGATTATCAAACGCATGTCGGCGCCACCCCCCGCAGCCGTCGTTCCCTCTGAGCCAGCTGAACCCCAAGCTCAAAGAGCCATTTCCTCCCAACCAGATCACCTTGCCCAGAGAGCAAGCTCGACTCCTTCCCTAGTTGTTGAGCTCAAATCAATTTCGGAACCTGAAAGGGCAACCTTCACTTCTGAAGCACCTGCATCTGACGATGTCGATGCTGATGAATCGACGACGGCACCGTCCTCCGTAAAGCGCAGTCAACGCAACACGCAGGGCTCTGCCACCAAGGCCGTGGGATCTTCTGCCAAGAGCACTCGTGGACGTCGCAGTGCTGCGTCCGAGCCAACTTCACCCGCAGTAAAGAAAGCTCCTACATCAGCTGCAAAACGCGCGCGCAAGTCCATGCCAGCCAGTGCCTTCGCCGGTGCAATTGTGCCAAATGAGACCCCCAAGAAGCGAGGACGGCCGCGAAAGAGCGATGCTGTTGCCACTCCTGCTACCGCACCTAGCACTGCAAAGAGAGGCCGACCAAGAAAGTCAGACGCCACTCCCATTGTCATCCCGAGGGCTGCAAAGCCGTTATCCGGACGAACTCGCCGTGTCGCTAGTGCAACCAAAGCTGCAGCTACACCACAAAGGCTCACCACAGCTCGAACTCCTAAGACAGCTATCGGACTTCAAGCAGCAGCTGCGACACCTGCAACGACTCCTAAGCCGCGTGGTCGGCCGCCCAAGAATGCCGCGGAACCTTCACCTGCAGTAGTCGAGCCGGAAGTTGAGGCATCAAAGCGCGCTGGTCGTGTCACTCGGGCGGCTGATACGACTGATACCAAGAAGAGCACACGCACAGTTAAGCCGCGCTCCGTCCCCTCTCCCGTCAAGCGAGGCCGACCTGCCAGAAATGCTGCTGCTACCTCTACATCCAAAACTGATACCAAGCCTGCTACAAAGCGAGGTCGTTCGTCCAACAAGGCCGAGGAGCCAGCAACTGCTGAGCCCGCCCCCGAGCCCAAGACCCGAAAGCGAGGCCGTGCAGCAGCTGAGGATACCTCAGCCGAGGAGCCAGCGCCCAAGAGGCGCGGTCGGGCTGCTAAGTCTGCTCCCGAAGAAGAGGCTGCACCGGTTCCTAAACGACGTGGGCGGGCAGCGGTCTCGAAGACTACTGAAGAGGCTGTAGCTGAACCCGCGCCTGCGAAGAAGCGTGGAGCGGCGAAGACTGCTACAAAGATGGCCGAGAATGCCGTCGCTGGTACTGAGTTGGCCCCCAAGAAACGCGGGCGGGCAGCTGCCTCAGCAAAGACAACTGTTGACGCCCCTACTGAAACCGCTACCAAGCGCGGCCGACCCAAGCGGTCAGCGCCCGAGCCGGAGCCAGAGGCTGAATCACCCGAGCCTCCAGCCAAAAAGCAACGTAAAACACGCAAGGCCGAAGAGCCACCTGCCCCCAAGCCAAAGGAAACAACAACTGGGCGAAGAGCCGGGCGCCCTGCAAAGGCTACCGAGGAAGTTGTCGAGGAATCTGCACCCAAGCGCGGCAAGTCAACACGCTCCAAAGCTGCCGAACCTGCTTCTGTAGAAGAAGCACCCAAGCCCGCTACGAAGCGAGGTCGTGCCGCTGCGAAGAAGGCCCCAGAGCCCGTCGCCGAGGTTGAGGTCGAGGCAGAGAAGCCAAAGGGTCGTGGTCGTGGTCGCGCTGCCGCCAAGAAGGCTCCCGAGCCTGTTGTCGAAGCTGAGCCGGAAAAGCCCAAGGCCCGTGGCCGACCAGCAAAGGCAAAGTCTGGAAAGGGCGAGCTTCCAAGCACCAAGACCGCCGCAGTCCCCGAGACGAAGCGAGGACGAGGAGCCGCTGCCAAGGCCGCAACGACAAAGGCCAAGGGGTCTGCTCCCACAGGCGTGGCTAAGAAGGGAAGGGCTGCACAGTCTGGTGTGCGAAGAGGACTTCGGTCCAGGGGTTGATTGAATGTTTGTGATATGTATGTAAAACTTGATTGATTGATTGATAACGGGACGGTTGGCTGGCTTTTGTCTTTGTATCGTCTGGCAGTAGACGACGGCGTTAGGAACAATAAGGGCGGCACGCAATGGAAACTATAATAGCAACATTGTACATGGAATAACAAAACGATGTTGCACGAAAGTATGTCATTCAAGTGGCTTCGTATAATGACTGAGCGAAGACGCACTTCCCTATTAACAACTTCAACTAGCAAACAATCTACAAATCGATCACTAACAATGGTATGGTATCTCGAGGTCAACAAGTAACAAAGCCCCAATATCAGTCGTACAGATCCTTGTCCACATCACCATCCTTGCTCGCGTGCGGACTCGTCACCTTGATTCCATTCTCCAGCCGTGAAAGCGTCATGATATACCCCTTGTGGTCACACCAGCTGCGCACCATCTTGACAGCCGTCTTGATCTCTCGTCCGTTGAGCTGCCACAGCGCTAGCTCTGCCATGTCCTCATCATCGAGCGGCTTATCGCCGTAAGTCGCACCGTCATTGCCCGCTTCCGTGTTGGTGTCCACGGGCGTTGTTGATCCCGTGGCATGAGACTCCTCGGTGACGTCTGTGACGCGGCTCTGCTCCGGAAGCCGCTGGAGGAATTTGCGCCAGACGGTCTCGCGGGCCTCGCGGGAAAGGGACTTGAAGAGCAGATGCAAGCTGACTCTGCTGCGGAAGGCAGTGTCGATGGTGTGGTATAGGTTGGTGGTGAGGAAGATGATGCCGCGGTAGTACTCGAGTTCACGGAGGAAAATGCTGACGAGCTCGTTGCGGTGGATGTCGTTGGGGTTGCGCTCTGCCATGAAGACATCAGCCTCGTCAAGCAGAATAACAGCGTTCCATTCAGTCGCCATCTCGAATACGCGCTTGATATTGGCGCCTAGGGCGGCCGCGTTGATGCCTAGATCCTCGGCTTGCAGGTAGAAAAGCGGGCGGTGGGTGCGATCTGCGACGGCCTCGGCCATAAGGGTCTTGCCTGTACCTGGAGGGCCTGACAGCAGCATAATGAGGCCCTGGCCCTTGCCGACGATGACATCCTCCATAGCTGTCGAGGCGCCATTGGTGAGACTGTGGTTCTCGACGAACGACAGAACCAAGTCTTTCTGCTGTTCGTCAAATACGAGGTGGGAGTAAGCTTGGTCGTTCCAGACGATGGGCTCGAGGTCCTCGACGTAGAAATAGACTGGAAGTCTGTGAGCAAAGGCTTGCTTGGTTTGTGAAAACGTATACTCACCCCAAAGCTTGTTCTTCAGCGCATAGCCACCAATCAATTCAGACATGAATGCCAGCTCGTTGGGCTTCTGAAGAAGCTCTTCTTTGTTCTTGATCTGCTCCTCCTCCGTGAGCCTCTTCTTTTGACTCTTGGAATTCTTGCCCTCAGGCTTGATCTCCTCCAGCTCTTGCCGACGGCGACGACGCGATACGTCGACTACCTCGATCTCTGGATCTTTGTTCTCGCGCTTGCCCTGGGCAAGGTGATACTTGTTGTAGCCCACCACGTCCACCAGGATACGGCTTTCGACATTGTGCTTTTCGACACCTTGCTCTCCGGGGTGCAAGGCGATGCCGTTGTAGGAGCTGTACGTCAAGCCCTGCAGATCAAGCACCTTCCTGCCTCGTGCCATCAGACGGTTCATGATAGAATCTTTGTCTGGATGCATATCGAAGGGATAATGGCGGAGGTCGCGAATTGGCTTGTTTCCGCCAAACTCGTTGATGGTCAATGGCTTCTTCCTCCAGATGAACTCTTCCCCATTGAAGGCCATGACCTTGGCAGTGAGAACAAGCTGCCCAACGCCATCGTTGGAGTCGTATTCTGTGCCATCCACCTTGGCTATGAATTCTGAGTTCAGACCATAGCTGTAGACTGTCGAGTCTCTGGGGAAGAGGGTCCAAGCAGTGCGGAAATCGATGAGGCCCTTGTCGAGAAGATTGCGGCGCTTGACTTTGAGATCGCGGAATATCTCGTCGAGGACTCTGAGGAACAGCTGCATGAAACCCTTGAGGGGGTCGTCCTGTTTGGTTTCTCGATACAAATCTCGAATATCGTCTTGGCAGAACCACAAGGGACGGAAGGGCTCTTTGAAGGTTGCAATGTCGTGGACGTCGAGGTGGATGTTTTCCTTCTTCAAGATGGGCTCAAGTGCAGCAACCAGAAGAGGATTCTGAACATCGACTTGGTGGTACTTGAGAGGATAGCGGCCGGAGATAGCGCCCTTGAGAAGGTCTTTGATCTTGTATACCTTGATGGCAACGCGATCTCGAGCCCGGGCGACCGATTTTGAGACTTGCTTGGGTGGAAAGTCCTGCCAGTCCCAGTCGTTTCTTCCTGGTGCCGAGTTTTTGCCTTCGTAAAGGGTTTGAATGACAGTGTCGGCGCCAAAGGTGGGATCTTTAGTGTTGACCTCATCGGGCTCTTCCTCCTTGTACTCTCTCTCGAGGTCAATGGGTGCGTCGAGGGGGGAGTCCTTGCGATGGAGAATCTTGTACTTCCACTTCCAAATCAGGTCACCAGTCTTTTCTCCAACGCTGTTTAACATTCTGGCGCGGGATCTGGGGGCGTAGGAAGAAGAGGATGAGGACGAGGTGGTTGAAAAGGAATACCGTCGAGGAGGAAGTCTGGTCATATTTGAAGAAGACTGCAAAGGGGTAGCTAGTTGGACTAAAGCCAAAGCAAGTCCTAGCAGGGACTAGGAGGAATATAAGTCAAGCCTTGGGAGGCTCTCGACGGTAGATGGCAGGGATGGCGCAGATCGCCAATGTAGGGCAGATATAGACACCAGGCTGCACAGAAGCGTACAGTACCTACAGTACAGCACAGTACTTCAGCTGTTGCCTGGAAGGATTGTGGCCTCATGGTTGACGCCATTGTCAGCCCTGCGCTGGTTGGGGGAGATGGGGAGTTGAAAGTGCAACTGTATCAGCAACCCCGCGCTGATTGCATGTTGATGAGGGATAGCATTGGTCAGACCGTTGGAGACGTGCATGTAAACAAAAGCAAAGCGCCGATAAAGGCGAGACATGCAATGCAATTGATATTTCGTCTTGGTTGTTGTACCTTTAAAGATGGGGTACCCGTACCTTGGATCTAGGACTTCAGGGACCGCACGGGAGGGACCCACTGAAGGAGCTTGGGCCTTTGTCTACGGTACTTGCATGTGAACAAAACAATGGGGAAACAAGGCCAGGCTTATTATAACAAGCTGCTCAAACATTTTGGCTGCTTTTCATGTACTTTCAGCCCTATTCCGCCCAAGGCAGCCACATACGGTGGGGTAGGTAGACCTGGGGAGGCTCAGGGCCAGGCATTCTATGAGGCATTCATCATCTTTGGCAGATCAAGATTCTAAGTGACACCTAGTACCCAGCTTATTGTCTTGTACTACCATGCCAACAAGAACAAGCCTGTCTTCCGCTGCACGTTTGACTTCCAAGTGGGCGGCGGAGTGGCACATATCCTGCCTGCATCAAGGTTTTTGGCTTGGAAGAGGCAGGAACTTTAAATCTTGAGTTTTATTTCAACCAACCCCTACCTACTCTCTTCATGATATTCCTCTCCAGAGCCTTGAAAAGAAGATCCCAAGTCATACACAACACAAACAACACTGCCGTTCGTCTCAGCCGCAAGCGACATGGATGCAGTTAACGCTCAGAAATTCAACAAGCGGGTTTAGCTCAGTTGGGAGAGCGTCAGACTGAAGTCAAACTTCAATCATTCGATATCTGAAGGTCGTGTGTTCGATCCACACAAACCGCATGTTTTTTGGGTTGGTTTACGACGTTATAAACCTTTCTTTTCCCGCCTTTCTTTTTGGCCATCATCATCCATTCATTCATTGACCAACTGCATAATAGATAGTAGGAAGCCGCTCCCCTCGCAGACAATAAACGGGCCCCGACCGACGACCACATTTAACGATGCCATCAGTATCACGCCCCGCGAAACAACACACAGCTCATCTTTATTCCTTTAACTAGCTTTTTGAAGCGCTGCTGATATGCCATTGACCATGATGCTACTGAAACAAATGTCTCCTGCCTGCTCTGTTAACGTTGGAAGTCGGTCGATCTGGAGACCGTCCCCGAATGACATTCACAAGTTGCAACTGTCAAAATTTGGGTACAAGAACTCGTTTTTCAGCACCAAATGAGATACCGCTACGTGCGGTTGGATTCGAGGTTACCTACCGTCTTTTCTGACCATGACTACCTTCAAGAGAAGACCCGAACGAAGCCAGGGCCTTTAACCGCAGCTTTGCACACTTGCTGGCTTGCGGCAACCACTACATCCATAGAGCGTAGCTCCAGGGCCCTACAGAGAATTCGTCAGAGTTTTTGTTCATGGCAGCCAGCCCCTGCCCATATTGAGTGAGGACGACAATCATGCCCAGAAGGCTTTCGACGGGTGGTACTCATTCAATGGCTACGGCGACACGAGACCTTGAGGACTGGAGAAGGGTGACGACGAGAGGTCATTCTTGACACTTATTGCTTCTTCTTCTCCCTTCTGGCGATTACAATTATAGAGGAGGTTATCGCGGTGTCTACGCCAACGGAGATGCTCTCCATCAAAAACAACCCAGTAAACTCGAGCAACGTACAATCACGATAGGCTCAAGCGATCATTACCTCAACGAAACTTGACAAATAATGTAAAACTTAAGCTGGTGAGTATGTTATTTGCCCAATGAGGTTTTCGTCTTCCTTCACTCAGACCGCCGAGTCCAAGGACATCACCCGCCAGTTCACTAACGTTATGAATTCGCGCCCTCCATCTTCGATATAGCTGTCGTTAAACATCTTGCAAAGACTTAACTAGGTAGCGAAGTCGTCTTCATGGGCGGAGGACTCATCGTGCCATATCTGAGGTGATTGGGTGATCACTGTTACCCACAAGTCAAAGGGACCCAAGTAAGCACTGGCAGCTGTACAATCTGGCGCAGGAACAGGCGAGCTGCACACTGAGAGAGCAGTGTCAGGAGCTTCCACAATTACTTTCTAGAAAATGGCCTTGTGCCGCTTGATCCGGAGCTTGGTGACTGGATGGCTGTGATGGAAGAGCGGGTGCCCGAGGAACGGTAGATTGAGCATGGCTAGCTTGGAAACATAGTGCTCGAGTGACCTAGAAGAATTTAAAGGAGGAAAATTTCTTTGTGAGCCATATAACTACCTAGACGAGATTGATTAATATGCCCATGTGTGATGATGTCTGGCAACAACGTCTGACAGAATGACTGAATGATACACCATCAGTAGGATGCCTTCGTCTTCTTCCTAGGGTGCATGAATATACCATAATAAAAAATGAAATATCTTCAAGGCCTTGTAGACTGAAAACAACCGGTTGGTTGAAAGATAGAGCGCATCTTATTGGTCTACCGGTGAGTGTATCTGCTTGCCAGCTGCGCAGCACTCCAACACCATCACCCGCCAGCCAACGAGTTGTGCAAGCATAATTACATAAAAAAGGTTAATATTCACCGATAGATGGATGCTTCTTGACCGCACTTTGGGTTGTTGTTTGACTGCATAGGCCTTCTACACCTTCTGCGCAGCTACCCGAAGGGCGACGGGGACAAACCGACCCGCGCTCACAGGCGACTGACTTCATGTTATGTTTGGTCCAAGAACAAATCCTCTTTGACCAGACGGGAATTATAAATGCTGCTTCTCTTTCTTCTTCTTCTTTCTTTCTTTCATGCACATTTGTGTGGTTGTTGTTATTGTTGCTTCTCCGCTCCACGCACGTTGCCAGTGACGACGGCTTCTAGATCAATGGGACCGGATGAATGAATACAAGAAAGCTGCATTGTACAACTCGCCTTTTGTCTATTGTCCCGAATAACAATTCACTCAACTTCAATACCCACGCCTATAAATTCTTGCCCATTCTCGCACGCTTCTTCCAGTCTTGATCCTCTCATATCATCATCCATCCCTACAAAACAGCATCACGCTCTTGTTACCACTGCTATTATTCAGACCTCTACGCATTAGCTATCTTCAAAGATGGGAGACCCTTCTACGCCAGACTCTCGCAAGACTTCCAGCCCTGAACTCGACGTCGTCACTCCTCCTCCCCATCCGCACATGACCCCTTTTACCGACCTGGGCACGAGCATCAACGCTCGCTCTTACAAAGCTGCCATGCTTGGTTCCCAACCCTTCAATGACTCTCCTAGTTTCCGCGGTAACCGGGATACTGGAGCTCAGAACACTGTTGCTGCTGCTACTCCAGAGGCTTCGTTTCCAGCCGGCCCCCCCATGCCTTGGAACCAGCTACGCTCTTCAGACTCTGCTGAGACAGTTGTACCTGAAACAGATGCTGCTTCTGTCAAAAGGTTCTCTTCTGAGAGCCATCCTGTTCGTCGACCTCAGCATCCTCTGGCTCTCAACTTCATGGCTGCTCAGACAGCTACGCCGGCCAACCCTATCCGCCAGCCCGCAGCTCCTCCAGTCGATCATGTTTCTTCGATTAGAAACAGCTTCCCAGGACATCTGGCTCCGTCTCCCGAAATCTGGGAGAACATCAAGGGCCACTTTGGCCAGCTGGGGGTGAGTGGACGTCAGACCTCAGGCTCCCTCGCTCATGCTGCCCACACTCCTATCCAGCCAACCCGGCCCTTTCAGCTTCCCTCTTGGCTGCGCCAGAATAACAGACAGCAACCTCGTGCCACTGCCCTCAGCTTTAACCCGAACAGCCAGATTGCTCAGAGCCCGACGAGCCCTCGCGGCTTCAGACCCATGGCCGCCATCGCCCACACGCGCTCCTCCACCAACCGTTCGGCCCGCGAGGACGACCCTGTCGACACGACCACCTTCTCAGGAAACTACAAGGGCGAGCACTCTGTCCGTAATGCCAGTGTATCCGACCTCCTCCCCGAGCAGAACTGCGCTCTCTGGGTGACCAACCTCCCTCCCAACGTGACGCACAAGCAGCTCCTTGCGCAGATCCGCAACATCGGCCGCATCTGGTGCACCGTCATCAACGAGCCAGACTACGACCGCCACGACACAGCCGCCGCCAAGGTCGTCTTCTTCACGCCTGCCCCGGCTCAGCTGCTCCTTTCGAAGTCCCTCACCCAGGGCATTGAGGTCGGCGGGTACGCCGTCAAGGTCACGCACAACCGCGTCAAGTATGGTGAGCAGCCTCTCATCGGAAACGCGTCGCGCGTGCTCATTGTCACTGGCAAGTCGACCTTTGTCAACCCGGAGAGTCTGACCGATTTCTTCAATGACCGCTTCGTCTTTGAGGTCGACGAGATCATCGAGCTCATCGTCCAGGGCAAGGCCAACGAGGGCGGACGGTCCGTTGTTGAGTACCGATTTGGAAGTTTCCGATGCCAGGCGCAGATGGGCAAGATGGCGCTGGAGAAAGATCGACCTCAGGGGTTTGAGAAGGTTGAGTTTGGGCCTGATCCTTGTGAGGTTGGCGATACGCTCTCTGCCTACGGAATTGCTGCGGAGCGCATTCAGGGCAAGGGAATGTGAGACTGGATATCGATGACAGGATGAAGTTCATTCTGAGGAGAAGAATTGTTTTGGATTCGGAGATGTCACTTGTTGATATTTGAGAGAGGGCCATGGTTATTCCGTGTAGCCTCTCATGGACTTGGAGCATGAGCAAGATAGACATATGCATACACTAGACATGTACGGTACTAGCTTCTCATCAGCGATGCGCCGATATGAGAAGAACTTACTAAAGATTCCATTTTGCTCACTCAGTGCCTTGTCTCAACCGTCTCCAATAGGGTCATCGCGGACATGTCCGTTAGAGGTAAGTTCGGATTGAGTTTACGAGGGCCTAAAAATAACATTTAGGGCTGAATGCGAGCGACCTTCTAGCGTAAAGTGATGGATGGTGGGATGACATTGCGCCCCCCGTATGGACCGGACCAGTCAATGTAACCATCCACACGGTCAGCTGTTAACAGTATAACGACTCAAAGAGGGAGCGCTTCGGATTTACAGGCTGTCGACGTCTGTAGTAATGAAGCGCAGGCTGCTTGAAAATAAGAATCCATCGTTATTAAACTCCATCAACGCCGTCTTTGTCTAGCAATGCTGGTATAAGAGAAACATGCCTGTAGAAATAACTCTATCGCTTTAATGATTCATCCCATGGAAGCCACGTCTGACGATCAAAAGAAGGCATGCACTTGACCTTTTCAGGCGGCGCATACTGCCACTCAATGCTGGCCTTGCTCTCGTCCATGTGTCTCACCACTTCTCCCGTATAGCCCTTGAGCTTCTTGATATCCCTGCCTCGCGCATCCGTGTACTCGAGACTGACGCTGGGGACGACTGCGATCTTTCGGTAGCCCTTGTGCCAGAGGTCTTTGCAGAAGAGCTGCGGCTCGCCCTGGAAGCACTCGTTCTTTTTGGCATCGCGGAAGCGCAGCCCGTGGAGTAGGGGCGCTGCTGTGAATGCGGTCGCGCCGTTCCAGCAGGCAAAGACTTGGAAGGGGAGATGTGCGTCGTATCTTGTTCGAGCCTTTCGGTTTCCTCTGAAGAGATCCCATGCATCATCCCATGATCCGTCCTCTGGGATCGGAAAGAAGGTGTCCCCAGCAAGTGTCCTGGCGACCTGCAAGTCTGTTAGTATTGAGTCTTACACAGTTCAGAGGTTTTTCGAAAAACTCACCCATACGTCGTAAAACGTCGGATCGTTTCCAGCGTAGGTAAAGTCCATGGCGCAAGTCATGTCGGCGTTGAGATTGCGACGCTGGAGCGCAAGCTCAAGTAGATCATCAGGGCATGCGGCGACGTCGTTTATAAAGAGAACAGTGGTTTTATCCGACACTGGCACCTTTTTCTTGAAAAGTGGCTCAAGGGCCAAGTTGCGCAATTGAGCGAGCTTGCGAATGCGCGGGCCCTTGGATGGGTTAATAGCCGAGTTGTTGTAAAAGTACGCAAGGCCCATGTCTTGGAGAAAGGGACGCAATGCGACAAGTACATCTGCAGTTCCATCGGGTGAGTTGCCCTCGACGATGGAGAGAGCGCATCGTTCAGGTCCAAGGAACTGCACAGTCTCGACGATACTGCCCATGAGGCGAGGGAGGAGATCTACGACATTGCGCAGATTGAGGGCGAAGAAGAGGTCGATGTGTGATTCATCGTCCGTGCCTGCTCTAGTACTTTGCTTCTCTTGAAGGCTCTTGTATCGGTTGGTGTCCAAGGGAGGACATTGGAGTCGTGGGCGGGCTTTGGAGGTAGAGTTGAGGATGGCTTCGATATATGGGGAGATGCGCTCGGTAGAGAGGATGGAGCCTGGGACTTGTTAGCCAACACAAACCACTTCTCGGCGGGTAGAAGCCTACCATTTGCGATTGGGACAGCGGCTTTTGTTGGTGTTGCAGAGGTGGTATAAGCTATAGTTGATGTGCTGGCCTGCTCAGTGGTGCTTGTTGTATAAGTGTCAAGAGCAGGAGTCGAGAACGAGTCCAAGGCGGAAGTTGAAGAGGACAAGACAATGGCTGAACTCGAGGAAGGGGAGTATGTATACGTATATGTGGTCGCAACTGGGGGTGCATAGAGTGGTAGGTATGTTTCCGACAACCGAGTTATATGATCGCGACCCAGGTATAAGCTGGTTGTGACCAACAAGAAGCACACGACAGGAATACACAGAACGAATATTGTACGATGCATTTTCACGTCAGCAAACGGAATTCATGATAGAGAGAAACTGAGAAGGAGAACAAAGGGGATTCAGGTAAATAAAATAAAATACAAGAATCTCCCTTGCGGCTGATGTGCTCAAGGGAAGGACTCGGATGGGACGCTAATGGCAGCCCCCGGGCCCGCCGCGCCGTCAGCAGATTGATGGGATACGTTACGATCCGTCAAGCCACCACATTTTGGCTCGTTTACACGGGAGCTAGCAGGGACTCGATCTGACAAAGCACGACAGAGGGTGACAAGACTGCGGTTACACGAGCATTTGCAATATATGTCAGCAGAGCACTGATAGCAAACATGGCCTTGTTTGTCCCAGACTTGAGCCAATAGAGAATCATTGATCGGTCCAAGGAATGTCCATTTGGCCCGTCTGAAACGGTCTCGACGGCGGACCAAAGTTTTGTATATATCGCCAACATGCCCTCAAGGAAACAAAACAAAAAAAGAGTCAACAGATGCTACGCACGCACAAGAGCCAGCAACTGAGACATCGTAGCCCTCCGGCGACACAGCAGATGCCACTCAAAAAGTCACCGAAACATCAATTGAAGCCTCTGACGTTGGCGTCGCTTCTTTGAGTGTTTTTTGAGCAATACTGGCTGTAGCCGACATAATCCAGGTGTACGAATAACAAGATTTCTCCTAGACTTTTCAAACCGCATCGAGCGCGCATAGAGATATCGCTTGTATCAACAAACCTTAGGTAGGAAATAAACACAAGGTTTTTTTTTTTTCTCTTTTTTTTTCTCTTTTTTTTCGACGTATCAATATAAAAGAAGCTCTTCCCCTGCCTTAGAAGTCTAGTCTTTTACCCGCCCTCGTTACTTCTACTTTTCAACCTCACTCACACGGTTTCTTCCTCTTTCAAATCATCGAAAATACCGCCCACCATGAAGTTCAGTATCGCTCTTCTCACCCTTGTGGTGACTGCTGTATCCGGAAATTCTGGCGTACAACCCGTCGAGCCGAATTGTTCAACAATTGCCACCAGCATATGTCTTCTGCCATTAGAGGTAATCCCACAATACTTCCCCGAGGGCCATCAAGGGCTTGAAGCTAACAGTTCTGCTGTAGCCAGGTCATTGCCAAGCTTCTTTTCGACAATGTCAATGCATGGACTGGACAAATGTCAGAGAGTAAGTAAATGGAAGTTGACATCCAAGACCCTGGCTGACTATCCCTTCTTGCAGTTGCTTGTCCGAGTGCGCAGGTGAAGGTGATATTGCGTACCGGATAGCCAGTAACAATGCCAAACATTTCTGTTCGTAATGGATGGGTATAATGGCTAAGTAGCTAGCTACGTAGGCTAGTAAGAATCAACAATACGTTCAGTGTCTAAGCCATTGTTCTCTTAACCCCCCCGAAATCACCACAACCTCTCCGTTCCGAGGGCAGATGAAACGGCCATCCTGTGTGATAACAGACATTTCCAAGCTGTCGGTATTTACCATATCCCGCGGTAGAAAGAAATGTCTCTTGAACCGGCTTCCTTCCAGATCATCCAAGGACCATGTGCACACCCACGATTCTTGGTCCAGGAACGCAATGCAAGGACTGTAGAACGACACTCTTCTGGGTCCCGACAGCACGAACTCACCAGACACAAAGCCGAGGGGTAAGCTGATGCAGTCCAGTATACTTTGTGGTAACGAGCCGGTTGTTGCGGTAGAGTCATCAAGATCGATCGTGGTTAGATCGACGAGAAAGAAATTATTGGGGCTCGGTCGCTGCTGAGGGTCACCAGAGACCTGAACAAGCACGTTGGCCATGTCTTGGGATACAGTGACCTTTTTTATGGTGTCTGGCTGACCCCTCAACTCTCGTGAATTTCTTCTAGGTTTGTCGTTGACTTCAGATACCGGGACGGCAGTGAGTTGCCAGTACCACGATCTCGTTATAGCCAACGTGTCTGTGACCAGTAGCTTTATGTCCGACGTCGAGATGAGATACACCAAGCCTTTAGCCTTTGGGTGACGGAGTAGGTGACTCTCTGGTGAGTCGCAGCGCAGTTTGGCTTTCACGGTACCGTCGCATAGATACCAGAGCTTGACCCATTCGGCACACCTGGTTAAGAGCTGCGTATCGCCAGGAAGCCACAAGATCTGTTGAACCAGGTTATTAGCCGGAAGGGCCCTCCACTCGGGGAGTACCTCGCCAGAGCCTGAGACGTGTCGAATAGCAACGCTGCCATCAACTTCAGAACAGGCAACCAGTTCTTCACCGTGGCTGAAAGCGAGTCGATGGGCGCCGATAAAGCCACATTCCGCTACCCTTAACTCATCACCGGCCGTCAAACTCAGAGATAGTTTGCCGCTGTCATTCGAATAACAGTAAACCTCGGTGAGTGACCCAGCTGCTAAACAAGTTATGGGCTCAAGAGCAGCGGCAGCGACCTCGGAGCTCGCCAGCTTGGGCTCAGCCATGGAGCTAGGCATCGAAAACGCCATCTGTCTTCCACTGGATGTTTCACTCGCACTCTCGTCGGCGTCAAACAGTCTGATGAGAACGTTTGGCTCCCATACGTTGCAGAACGACTCCCTAAGGTCAAGTATCCGCCTACCATCCGCACTGATTGCAATGTCTGTAACTCCTGAAACACAAGGAAGATGATACATGTGTTCAAAGGTTTCATAGTGCCATATGTGGAGTGAGCCATTCCCACTTGATGTAGCGATAAAACGGCCATCTGGACCGCAAGCTACTTCGAGAGCATTGAAGGAGCTCTCGAGCACCTCGCTATAGGATTCCACGGGATCCCACTTGAAAAGAATACTGTCGCTGTATACACCGACGACATGCTCCAGGATAGGGTTCCAGGTGAGTCTCTGGGGGTGTTCTATGTGGCCTGTTGTGTTGTAGGCACTCCAGCTCGGAGGATAACACCTCCCGATCAGGTTTCCAGTTTCAGTACTCCATAAGCCAAGGGGATGGCCTCTGAATGCAATTGCGACCTTTTTGCCATCGGGACTGAAAGCGACTGCCCCGGGCGTACCACCACTGGTCCCTTATGATCCATCCTGTGGAATCTCTCGAGGAACTGTTCGCCAGCATTCAGCTCTGCCTATATCCTGCACCCTCAACTTACCATCTGCGCAGCAGATGATGACTTGGTTGGTACCTTGAGTTAGGACCACTGCCGTGGCTCTACTCCTTGGTGGATTGGTGTATTGGAAGAGCAAATCTCCCGTTTCTATGTCAAATATCCTGATTGTTCTCGACCCGCAAGAAACGAAGTGGGTGCCATCTTCGTTAAAGCAAAATGCCGCTATCATCTCATCCTTATGATAAAATCGGCGAAACTCCTGAAACGTTGATGCGTGGTAAATCGTTACAGTCTCGTCGTGTGTTTGTATGGCAAAGTACTTTTCTGTGCAGCGGATCGAAGTTGGGTTGCAGTCATTTCCAATGGAAAAGCTTGCGAGTGAATCATCCCAGTCATCGCTTTGAGGTCCAGAAACAGTCAAAACGGCGTGTTCGGCTGCAAACTGACGGTGCATGATTGACCTTGGTGGGCAGAATGCAGGAATCAAGTTGTGAATCGCTGTTGGATACTTCTCGAGGTGAAAACCAAACTTGCCCACAAGCCTGAGAAGCTCGGTAGCCCAGGTAGAAACGAGACCCATCTCCTGGATAGGCTGAAGGTTGGGAGAATAGTCGGAATCAGCTTGGCGGCGTTTCTCAATGAAGACATTCATGTTTTTAGCCGCCCTTGTCAAGGCACGTAGCTTGTCGAGTCTGCAAACGGCTTCAATCCAAGCCAGAATCCCTTTGCTGGAGATGAATTCAATCAGATTTTGGACAGAAGAATGAGCTGTTAGGTTGGATAGGGGCAAGTGGAAAAACCACGATGTACAAGCGTAGCGCAGAAATCCACTGCATCCCTCGGCTCTAACACGGAACAGGAACTTTGGGTCGGTCAGAGTCTTCAGACATCGGTTAAGGAGTCTTGTATGTGCGTTGGCGGTGCTGACATGTAACAGGCTATCCTCGGTTTGCGTCAGGAACTCTTTGGCAGTGTGGTGTGTCATAGAGACCCGTTCGTTGATATCAATCGTGACCAAGTCGCCGCAAAGTCGACCGATAGTTTGACGCAAGCCCAGCATGGTATCGCCCCGTTGCGTGGTATCAAGGGCTTCTGACAGCTCGTCAAGTGAAAGCTGATGCTCGGAGCAGGTTATCCATGACAGGATGTGGACAGCAAGTTCTAGATCACTTTGTTCCATCCTTTCGATGAGCTGTCTCTGGATCCTCTCATAGACTGCTGCAAGTTTAGGAGGCGTGGCATCGAGGGCTGCTCGAGCTTGGTGAGGATAATCACATTTGCGCAACTCTTGTACGACCAGGCGAAGCCAGAGAAAATTACCACGGCACTTGTGCACAAGCTCTTCTTTGATGAAAACAGCGAAATCGGTGTCGCCTAGCCACTGCATGAATTGTAGCTCGTCCGAGATGAACTGCCTGAGTGTCGTCTCAGGAGTTGCCATGGTGGTGCAGTAGAATGAAGTCGGTGAGAGTTGGGTTCTTACTCTCATGAACTCATTGCCTACTGTATGCGGCCGGGTGAGAAATAGAATCCGGATCTTGCGGGATATAGTATTGAGGGTTGGTATCAGATTGAGGAATGTCGAAACGCAATCGGACTCGTCGATGGCGTCGATTACCCAAAAGATAGGGATATCATCGTCATCCAGTTGTCGTAGTACATCGATGAACAGGCTCTGCCAGAGACGCCGAGGGTTCGCCTTGGCAATAGTACTACGATTCTTGAGCAAACTTTGAATCTTTCTGGCATATTCGCCATTGGAACAGGCCATCTGGTAGGCTAGCGACATGAGAAAGGCTCGAAGGGAGCGTTTGGTGTTGTGGTTGTCAAACCGAAAGAAGAAATGTTGAACAGGAAGTCCCCTTTCTTCCAAGTAGTTGATGATGAACGAGGCCAGAACAGTCTTTCCTGATCCAGCGTTGCCGGTGATATGAAGAATGCAAGGTCCATTGGTGCTGGCGCGCTGCCATTGCAGGAAGCTGCTTTCTGAAAGGATCCATTTCCCAGATCCCTCGAGATAATACCTGTCTTGATCTTCGTTCATATCAGGGACGGGGTCGGTATCGAAGAACTCTTCAAACAAGTCTTGCACCGATGATCGACTCTGAATCGACGAGCTTGGTTTGCGTTCCTCTGCAAGGCTGTCAGCATATCGCAGGTCCCATCAGGGGGAACCATTACCCACTCCTAGAAAGGCTCGAGCGAAGTTCTCGTGCAATGTAAGTGATCGAGTCTCTGACTGTTCTGTAGTTCTTGTCCTGCTGGGATGGATACTTGCATACGTGGCAGTGGTCGGCTATGAGAGGAGAGGAGATTTCTCCCGGATATCCTAGTATCGCCGAACTCTGCTCTACCACAAGCATCTTGGTCGGGCCGATAGCTGAAGGTTCAGTCTCATAGAATGAGACTATTTTAAGCCGAGACGCAAAACTGCGGAATTGATCGTTGATGTCCTCGATTCCCGGAGAGTTTCTTTGCAGTTCACTAATATATTTTCTGGGTGGCTTCATAGTGACCGAGAGAAGGTTGTTCAAGACATTTGCCATCCCGTTAGTTGATAAGATTTATGGTACGCGTAGCAGCAAGTACTGCACCTTTTTGACCACTAAGCCTCCCATAGAATGGACAACAAATAATATTGGCACCTAGGACAACAATTTGTTAGAGAACAACTGACGCAGAAATATCATATGGCAGCAGACCTTTCCCATTGCTAGCGCCTCATTTCTGCAGGCTCCGATCTTGAGTTGCAGTAAAAATGCCTTGGCAAATGCCGAGATGTCGAGAACGTTGCTTTTCGAAGACTTGTAAGACGCGTCATACCCAAAGGTTAGAATCCGCGCCCTATCCATCCCTGGTTCCGTGGGAAGCCATTCTTTGGGCCAGAAGCATGATTTGTCACGCTTCCACGTCCAAGTACGATGACTTGAGCCTCCAAGACCATGGACAAAGATGATATCAATAGCGTGGTCCGCCGTCGGGAGTTGTAACACAGATAGACCTTCAGGATCGTCCTGCTGGTCGTCTAAGCCGGAGGGTGACCGCGACGATTCGCGTGTGGTCCATGGTTGAGACAGTATGCTCCTGTGTTGAGGAAAAGTATCAGCTAAAGAAGTGGCAATTATTTCATTCTAGTGCGTACCCTTGGACTGAAAAACTGCCTGTTGGGCCAGTTTCCGAAACTGGTGAAGTGAACGACGGCAGTCTCGATGACGGACCGGAGCTTTCCTGTTCCGCATCATCACTCTTTGGGTCGCTTTTCCCACTCTGGTCTTGGCTTCTCCTTCTATCTTTGGAACGACCCAATATCTTGGATATTGATAACTTCTGAGAATCAGAGTCAGCACCTTGTACCCTCTATTAAATTGCGTCAGCATAGACACTATAGACGTACCCGCATATTGTAGTTTTCTGGGGCCGTTGAGGCTCGTTTAAAGGCCGAGAAATTAAAGCTAACAGCTAGAAGCCCACGGTGTGAATGGTTACTTGAAGCTAGCTTTGAGGCTGAAACAAACTCGAAGTTCATCTGCCCGGCGCTATTATCCTGAAAACCAGGCTCCGGCTTCCAGACTTGAGAGAAGGGGGCTAGAGACATCCATTGCTTTGCCGCTCTCCAAGGGTGGTGTGTGCTGTGCCAGGTGTTGACAGTCGGTGGGTGTGTTGGTGGCGGCGCCCAATCTGTACAGTAGCATGAATATCACATCAGCCCAGTTGTATATCTGAAAACTGACAATCGAGGCGTTGCAGTTGAATGGCAATTCATAACTAAACTATTGTTTCACTGCTCCGGCTTTTGTATTGGATTGTTTGCTAACGTAGAGAGTACTAAATTCGTGTATAGTTAGCTATGGAACCCAACGTTAAACTTCGTCCCCAACTATCATCAATTCCCTTGCCCAAGAGGTTGAATTGAAGGTTGCCACCTGAAACTCAGCCGCACGAATACGTGTCATAGTAAGCCTGATCAAGATGTAAGCATGCTATTTCCCTTGTCTCTTATTGCTGGCCTGATTCCGGTAACCACCCAACCCCCGTAAACATAACGCAATGCATTTCTTGTCGAGTTGGGCAGATCCAATCAACAACAGCCAAGATCTGCGAGGGTTATCAGCTGACAGCATACCAACCTGATGTGGCTCCCCGCTTTGTGACACCCACGCAGAGGGAAGAAAGGACAAAGCATTTAACCAAAGAACATCAGGCAAACGCCAAACAAGATAAGAGCAGATATTAAACAAGACGGGAGGTATTGCCAAACTGTTGAATATTGGACTACAAAAATGGCCGCCAAAACTACGTATGAACAGCGACACACCCTGACAGGCCCTGAGGGAGCCTTCGAAGTTGACCCAGCAGTGGTAGAATGTAAGATCTTACAACTAACCGTCATCACTACTATACGATTATAGCTAATCCTGGGCTTTCCAGGCCTGCCTCCGGGAACCAGAGTGATTGAATCCATGGCGTGGGGAGCGTCGGCTTGGACACAGACTTCTAAAGTTACCACCGAGCTTCAAGACGGAACAACAAAGTCATACTTTCTGAAGACCGCTCAAGAACGAGGTGCCGTCATGATGGAGGGTGAATTCAACTCGCTTCGATCTATGCATGAGGTTAGCCCTGGTTTCGTGCCCGCAGTCCATGGCTGGGGCAAGTTTCAAGAATCGCATGTTTACTTTCTCATCATGGACTTTCTAGATTTGAGAATGGTTTTGCCAGACCCAGCAAAATTCTGCCCTCTTGTTGCAGACCTTCACAGGAAAAGCCAGTCGCCCACAGGCAAGTTTGGGTTCCCAGTTCCCACTTGTCACGGCAAACACATTCAGCCAAACGACTGGGACGAATCATGGTGTCGATATTTCACAAGGCTACTAACCATCTTCTTCGATATCGATGTCGAGGTAAATGGACCTTGGAAGGAGTACCAGGATGTATTTGAGATCCTCAAGACCAAGGTAGTCCCTACCTTGCTAGAACCCTTACAAGCCAACGGTCGCGTTCTGAAGCCCTGCTTGGTCCATGGCGACTTGTGGGAGGAAAACACTGGAATTAATGTTGAGACGCATCAACCTGTCGTCTATGATGCTTCTTGCTTCTATGCACACCATGAGTATGAGTTGGGCATGTGGCGCAGAGAAGCGATCCGCATAGGAAGCCCACACATCAAACAATACCTCAGGCGCTTCCCACCAAGTGAGCCAGCAAAACAGTGGGATGATCGCGTTCTATTGTATTCTATCAAATTCAACCTGGCACATTCGAGTGGATGGCAAGGTTCTACGGCGACCAGAGAGATGTAAGTAATACTAATGCCGTTCATATGCATGCTTTGTTTGCTGACTGCTCTTGAAAAGGATTTTCCAGGACATGCTGCATCTGATCAAGAAGTATGCGAGCTTGGACACCAATGAGACAGCGTTCAGCATGAACCAGATGTCATTGCATTTGCCAGAGTCGCAAGAAACACAAGATGAGAGCGATCCCCAGGAAGCAAAAGGACCATTGGAAGTCGACAGTAAGACGGGTGTGTCTGTTTAGACAAACGAACAATAAATTAGTGGTAAATAGATGATTGGCGATATCCGTGTATTGGATTCTAATCTTTAGTTTGTAGAAATTATGTGCTCTTGTTGATCATAGAAATCCCAACGCCAAGAGGAAGAAGGATGTGCCTCAGCGGTCGAAAGATTGTGGTGACTGCATGATGACAGACTCTGTGCAATGCCCTGTTTTTATAGACGTTGTGCCAAGACAATTTCACTGCTGATAGTTTCATTATGGGCTGACTTCTAATGAGATGGGTGAGTGCTTGTTGTGCCTGCTCTGATAAGAGTCTATATCGAGAAGCTGATAGTCTGGTAAAATCCATGAGCCTCCCAAGCTGCAGTACGCAACAAAGAACAAGGTCGTGATTCAACTGGCGGTTACCTAGTTCCGGTCTGAGCTTTTTGTGTGACCATATATTACTCGATTGCTGTGGCTGTCCATTTGAGTGATCTTCCTCGTTAGCACAGCTTCCCCGCACCCATTATTCAACAACTTCATCTTTGCTAGTCCAAAATCTCATTACTTTTCATCCTTCCTACTGCCCACAAATACCGCTTTGAACTGGGGATTCCAGACATGCCTGAGACTCATCCAACGGAGACAACCTCTACAGACGAAAAGGACGTTCACAGGACGCAACCTTCCAGCCAATCGGTGTATTCTGTCTTTAGCAAAAGGCAGAAACAAGTGATTGTACTGCTTTGTGCGACGGCGGGCTTTTTCTCGCCTTTCAGCGCTTACACCTATTTCCCTGCCATAGAGTACATCGCTGATGATCTCGATACCACGATTCAAATGCTCAATATTACCATCACCGTCTACCTAGTCGTGCAGGCCCTCATCCCGGCGTTTCTGGGCGAACTGGCAGATCAAATCGGCCGTCGACCCATCTATCTATTCGCTTTGTCTGTATACTTTGTTGGATGTCTTGGACTCGCTCTGCAGAGAAATTACGCGGCTCTGTTGGTGTTGAGAATGGTTCAAAGCGCGGGCTGCTCAGGTAATTTTCCGCCTCTGAACCACAGAATGTTTTGGTTTACTGGATCAGGTACAATCGCTATTGGAGTTGTGGTCGTTGCTGATATTGCGCCTCCACATGAACGAGGGAGTTATATTGGAGCCATGTTGACAGGGTAAGGCGAACTCTATTATACACCCTAGACGACAATCATTCTGATAAAGTTCAGCCCCAACACAGGACCCAGTATCGGCCCTGTTCTTGGCGGCATCTTGGCTGAGAGGGCTAGTTGGCCTTGGACCTTTTGGATGCTGGTTATACTTTCAGGCAGCTGCTTGGTCTTGTTTGCTTTACTGTTCCCAGAGACTTGCAGAAATGCCGTCGGCAATGGAAGTATTCCGACCAAATCATGGAACAAGCCTCCCATCTCGGTGATGGAGCCAAAGCAGATTGATGATGCTACTTGTGCGGCGGGTGTCAAGTTCCAAGGGATTCCCAATCCCCTTCGATGTGCCAAGTTGATGCTGATAAAAGAAGATGCGTTGATCCTATGCTCAAATGCTTTCTTCTATATGAATTACAGCGTGTTACAAGCAGCCCTAGCACCATTGGTCATGGAAGTTTATGGCCTCAACAGTCTTCAGGCGGGACTATGCTTTCTACCGTACGGAATTTCTACAGTCATCTCATCATACCTTGTAGGTAAGTTTGATGGATTCAAGTTCAGCCCCTGGCACTCACCGCCTTGATTATTTGCACAGGCAAGTTAATGGATCGCGATTATCGAGCCATGGCACGATCACACAATATCGCCTTGAATAGAGAGGCTGGCGACAACGTTATCAATATTCCTGTTGAGGAAGCCCGTATAAGAAGTATTTGGTATGCCATGGCGGCTGTTATCATAGCTACCCTTGGCTTCGGGTGGGCTGTTGAGTCCAAGACTCACATTAGCGTCGTGCTCATCATGACTTGCGTGTGCGGCATGGCGAATAATGGAGTTTTCAATGTGAGTTGAACCTGATGAATATACAATGTTGGAGTCCCTCACTGACTCTCACTCCTAGAACTGCATCACATTGATGGTGGATATACATCCAGAACAAAGCGGACTTGCAAGCGTGGCAGTAAGCCTCGTCCGATGTACAGCAGCGGCAATTGGAGTATCAGTGCAGCAATTGCTCATTGACTCAACAGGATACGGGTGGACATTTACATTCTTTGGTCTAATGTGTACTCTGGCAACTCCAATGCTGTTGGTTGTGAGGAAGAGAGGGCCTGAATGGAGAGGAGTTCAATTATCCAGGTGAGATCTTGTACGCACTATACTGTTTTAAATTATATTTCTATTCCTCGGCAGTTAAGAACTTATAGTAGATGTATACTTGATTATGGCCAGGAGATCGTATAGCAGCGAGTTGATTGGGGCCATGTTGTTGAAGCTTATTATGATGTAAGTGCGTAACCTTATTGTACTAAGAAATAAAGGACTTAGTCTCGGCTATGGGCTTTTACTTTTGAAATTTTGGCTGCTTTTTTGACTTTTAGACTTATAAGTATACTTGATTATAGAGTATCCGCGGCACTTTATTTCACTGAGAGGAGAGTAGTACCGTATCCCCTCAGTAATTTCAGACACCTTTGCGGAGCACGCTTAGAGGATGCAGCTAGTTTAGTGCATAGACTTTTCCTAGATGGTCAAGGAATATAGATCATCCGCTCCCAACTTCTCTTGAAAAAGCTAGTCTATATACTATACCCTTACTGGTTAGCCCTTAGCATGCTCCGCAAAGGTGTCCGAAATTGCTGAGGGGATACGGTAGTAGTCGGTAGACTGACTGAGTTCGTACCTTCGAAAAGTCATTCTCAAGGCTACGTGACCCCCACGGACGGTTGTGGTTGTGCCGCTTAACCCCTGTTATTACTTAATTTACAGAGTCGTAACTCAACGCAATACGTTGTCATTGGTCTGTCACCTTCGTTAGCAATGTAACGTCCGCTTACATAAGGTAAATTGGTTGGTTATGGCCCCGCCCGGGTTAACAACGGGTTTATCAGGAAAATTAATTTTGTTTTACTCGGTAGGCTATTGCGATTTGAGTTCTGTCATCGTGACGGGATACGACATTAATATATTAGACTTCGCATATGATCTGGGCTGTATTGTTAGGCTATAGACGTCATGCCACTGGCTTATACATTGACTTTTGCCTTTGCAATCTTTGAATTGGGCTAAAACCTTGCAACTACCGTAAAGTCACTGATAATAATCAGATGCTGTATCTGCATACGACGGATAGAGGCGGGTCTGGGGTGCCCTTGGCGCCCCGTTTGCTGTTGATGGTGCGATAATTAGAACATCCCGGGTTGCAGTTGATACCCCTGAGTCAGTATGTAAACTGGAGACAGTGAAGCCTGGCGGCGGCCGGTGCTTAAGACCGCCGACCCCCTTGACTTGTGCCAGTTTGAGACCTTGGCTGCTTGGCGATTATTCTGGGCTTTTGCCCGTGCGCTGGGTTGAGCCTCATGGTGTGTAATGAGCAACGAGTCAGCTACCTAGCCATTCAAGCCCGTCTATCAGTTCGCCACTTCGCTGTGCAGAGATTTTTTTGACATCATGCTTACCGGCCGAGTATCCTCCGTGCTCCTCGGATCATGACCAACTGTTAGCTTAGTCGTCAGTTGATCAGCATCAGCCATACTACCATAATCGGCAAGTAATTTACAGCACTCCCCTTCGCCTTACTCGCAGAACCAGGGTCGGTACAAAGATATGCGAGCCAATGGTTACATCGTTACAGGCCCAGCAAGTTGCTCTTAACAAAGACGGAGCTTGCAATCCCCGATCCCTTCAAGAGTCTGATCATGATGGTCTGTTTGACCCACGTCGTAACCAAGGAGAAAATATGGCATCAGTCCAAGGGAGCCAGTTTTCGTGATTTCTCGTCGGCGGTCGGCCATCGCAGCCTCCGGTTCCTCGAGAAATGCATTACCTCATTGCTACCATGCTGTCACCAGCGATAGTTGACGTTTGGATTAGCGTATGTGAAAATCTGAGATATAAAGCTGCTGCAGAGTCCATCTCTTTGTGTTTATTCCACAACTCCATCACAGCTCCATTACAACTCATCACTTCTAGTAAATTCTTTCAACTGTACAAAGATGGCTGCACGATTCTTCCTGGCTGCTCTTCTGAGCACGAGCGTTCTCGCTGGCCCTGTCCCAATCCAACCTACCCACGCCAGCGTTGCCGTCCCTGAGACTCACGATAAAGGGCTGGACTACACTCTCGCAGACGAGCGAAAGTTCCGCGAGCTCTCCTACAGATGGACTCACGCTTGGGATCAGAAGGTACTATAACCGCCAGCGCATTCCGTCGATACAATTCTGATCGTGACAACAGGACCGAGCTACATGGCTTGCCATCACTGGACCTGAGATTGTGGCCGACTACACCGACTACCCAGCTGTTGGCCGGTTGACTGTTGCCTCTCCCGAAGACATTTTCGACAACTCCTTTAATGAAGCCAACCTCGGCGACAAGAGACGTGAGTTATTAACCGAAACCCCCTGCGTCAGCCCGTCAGCACTAACCTCTCCAGTGCACACCCAACATTTCCTTGGCGCATCGCTTTTCACACTCAAGAACAAGACAGTAGCCACGGGCGATTGGCAAGTTCGAGCTCGCCATGTCAGAATCCTTGCAAACGGCACCGAAGCTCAGTGGGATTCTAGCGCCTACTGCGAATTCACGTATCAGCGCCTCAACGGAACTTGGAAGATTGGCGGAATCCGACCTCACACTGTCGTTTCTGAGACAGGGGCACCCGAGCAGGTGATTGGCCGTTTCTAGATTTGGACAGGAGATGTAGATTGCATAGACGTGCAAGGTCTCTGTACCTACGCCCCTCTGGGCATTGCTTTTTCTGCTGCGAGCTAGAGAACTGTCGCCGGTGTGAATACCACCACGCCTTTTTCTCTACATGAAATTCATTGACAATAGATAGCTTTATGAAAATACCTTCTTGTTCTTACTAGTTTGACTCGGATGCATACCTGCAGATACACAAATTGACCTTTCAAATCGGCTCTACATGCCTCAGTTTGGGTTTGAATAGTATGTATAAGCCATAGAAGCAATAAGCTTAAAAACTAGTATAGCAGCCAAACTTTATACTATGTAAAAGGACGTAACTAGCTAAAACTCAAGTTTGATTGATTATGTCATCTAATGCCGGTAAACTTTATCCAAGTGTTAATTAATATGTTTAGAAAGACTACCGTCCAGTTGTCGATAAGTGAAGGTAACCATGTAAACTTTATCTAAGACGCTAGCGACGAGTAAATCAACCTCAATGAACATGATACATCACAACCACTACTCCTACACCAACAACTGTAACAGGGAGACATATCTTAACCACCATTTTCCCAAACGCCACCCACCACATGATACCATGCCCAAAAACAAACTGGCTTGCATGATTGAGTCTCGGAAATTCAGTCACAGGGACAGACTTAAGCATCCGATGAGCAAGCACCGTCTTTCTGACCAGCTCATAGTGGTCAGCAAATGTTTAGCGTGCTGGTGGTGTTCGTGAGAAATCGTGCATTCTGTGGAAGTTTGCGGGCACAGCTTTCTTTGCAAACCCTCAAAAGAGGCTGGATCCCATCTGGCAAGAGTCTCCCAGAGAGGCCATCTTTGGACACGGCCACCTGTTGCGTCCATGCTCTGCAGCCAACTATCAACATCGCGCTGAGTAACTACGAACTTTGCGTCAAGAGCTTCTCTCCAGAGGACCAGGTTAGTCTTGGGGCTACCGAGGGCTACGGACATGTGGTAGGGCGTATATCCCAGATGTTTGAGGGCGGTGAAGGGAGCCATTGTACCTTGCGTGATTATCAGAGACATAGAATGCACACTGGCTTCGTTAGGTTACGTGGGTAAGAGTCGTATGCTCATCTGCCATGTTGGCCTTAGTCCCGCCGTTCTTGGGCGGTTCTTCTGTAGCCATCCCGGTGATTGTAATTAACTTTGTGCAGTGTCGAAATGGGCGAGTTGCTGAATCATCTAAGGAACTTGACAATTGGCTTCGACGTTTTAGTGCATGAATGATATTACTATTTTCAATTCCTGATCTATTTAATATATAGTGTAAACAGATGGATCATACGTCACGGCCATGGGTCTTGGTGTTCAAGAAACGACATATCCAACAAGAAGAATATATGTACTAGAAGCTTGTATCTAACCCAGAAATTCCCCATATATACACGTTTAATGCCATAAGCTACATAGAATAGTGGAAATGGAATCATTTCCACTACATCTCCCCTCTAGCCCCTCGTTGCTAACGGTTCCATCAACCTGTCCATTTTCTTTGAAAGGGATATCCCTCAAGGAAAGTTGGAGCCAGCCCTGAACTCGGTCGAAGGGTTGGTGTTGACATTCTTGACAATGATGGTGCTGCCCGTAGAGCTGGTGACTCTGACATCGACAGCGTTGACTCGAAAGCCGCTGGGGTTCTCCCAGAAGTTGTAGTCCTTTCGTGTGGTTCCGACC
Source organism: Fusarium sp. NRRL 66739 (assembly GCA_021655895.1). NCBI lineage: Eukaryota > Fungi > Ascomycota > Sordariomycetes > Hypocreales > Nectriaceae > Fusarium > Fusarium sp. NRRL 66739. The sequence continues at coordinate 49,208 of JAJJWO010000494.1, forward strand.
CAGGTCTGGCCGTTGTTGGTGCTGACCTCGACGTTCTTGACGGGGAGATTGCTGTTGCGGACCTGGATGCTGAACCAGTAGGGACTGGTACCTGATTGTGAAGTTAGCCACTGAATTATAGCCTTTGGCGCCGGTGCATAGCCCAAGATGCATCATGTTGTCAAGTAAGATATACCTTCTTTGTTGCGGAGAACCAGAGGTGAGGTGATGTCGCATGAAATGGACCTCCAGGTGGTTTGGACTTGACCATTAACGCCACCCACTGCATCGAAGGCGTTTTGAAAGAGATCCAAGTGGCCCAGGTTGCACTCGGCGCACTTGTCAACGATCTAGCGAGAGGGTTAGGAGTGGCACAGAGCAAGCTATTGGCTAAGGGTAACTTACCATGGCCTTGATCTTTTTACCAGTTGGGCCAGTGACCTCGATGCAGTTACCGCAGACGCCAGCACTGTTCCAGGCTCCGCCAGAAAAGGCAGTACCGTAGATGCCCGCAGGAAGCGTGTAGCCCACGAAACCACAGTTGCCTCCTCCGAGGTTGCCGCCGTAGTGAGTAGAAGTTCCAGCGTTGGACTGGCTGTCGAGATATCTTCCAGCAACAAGAGCTGGGGAAGCAAGGAGGAAGTGAAGGAACTTCATGATGATTGAGAGATGAAAGGGAGTTGAAATTGGAAGATGAGTTGGTAGTTGTTGGTTTAGTGGGTTGGAGAATAATTCAACCAAACGCCTCGAGCAGACCTGCTCTTTATAGTGAAATCCATCATGGCCAGAAAGCACCGACTTGTTTGATGTGATAACGCCATGGCTGATTCACTCGAGGCTCCTCTAATCTCATGCTGGGATACTAATCTCCCACCGGGATAGCGACGGGAACTAGCAGGGGTTGCTAGTCGGCACTTGAATCGAACGCAAGGGGCATGAGACGGTAGTCAGTGGCAAACTGCTTCAGATTGCCCACTAGACCTGTTTGCCGGCGAGTGATGGCTCAAAAGCAAACAGCCATTGGACCAGTGTTTCGGTATCCCACCCGGGGGAGCGTCCGAAACTGCAAGGGTTGTCTCGTTTCGATGGAGCTGCCGGACTGAATCGACCGTGATAGCGTGATGGATATGTTTTAAGGTTTCGTATCTAGGTCCACGCTTTGTCAAGACTGGTGGAAATCGGCCAGGAATGTGATGCTCCGTTCCCTTTTCGCTACTATCAAAGTGACTCGTCACGAAGCTTCAACTAAACAGGCAGCTCGGTAATCCAGTCGAGCAACGGAGGTGCCGAACGTGTCCGTTTTTGTAGCATTTGTTAGCGTGTAGTGGCCGTTTTCTCCCAGCACTAGCAAGGTTGATGCTGAAGTCCGCAGGGCTGCTAGCGAGAATAGTCTATTCTATCGCTGCCAAAACTAACTTGGCGCTCTAGGTAAAGTGTTGCGATTGGCCTTTCGGATGTCAGGCAAGCATAGAAATTGAGTTTGGCCATCCAGGTCCGGTCTCTGGGCCTGAACGGGTAGCTAAATTACTAGTACGATATGTGTGAAGATATAACGGATATAGGGGAACACAACCTGTATTCTGATCAAGAAACTGTCATTGAAGCGGCGAGCATACCAATACCATACGAGATTCAAGGAAAGGAATGTCTATTTGGCCTTGGCTGAAATATAACTTGCGTTGGGAAGTCCGCCGACTTAGCATGGCGAAGCTGTCTCTGACTGTTTCCAGTAACGACTTAAGCACGCACTCGAAATACGAGGTTTGGGCTCATGGAGATGATGCCTCTTATAGAAAGGCTTTAAACTGTATTTTTGAAACGCTTTAGCCCACAGACTCCCACGCGAGCCGTGGCACTCAGGTCTGTTTCGATGAGGCCAATGCTCTTGGTCAATGTGCTCAGGCGAAGGGGATCTCAGCTCCGTAGCCGTGCTCGCGGTGACATTTCCATGCAACCCCTGTAGCGGGCACGCCGTAGCTCACCACCCATAGATTTCTGTGGTGTCATGTTTGAAATTTCTTGGCTGATGTTGAAGAGTTAGAACGGCCAATCGCCACATTTAGTTAGCCATCTTGAAGCCAATGTTAATCAGTTGGCGGTGTATTCATGAGTAGTTGTCTTACTGTTTGGTCCAGTGAATACATACCTAGGTACTAACTGGAGCTGAGGTATATATCATGTGAACGGCTCGTGGGTTCGTTCATAAGGTTTGGAACCAGGTAGGGATTAAAACCCCGGTTCACGGGTACCCATGGTACATATTCCTAAGTCTTGGGTACCTAGGCTACCTTTATCCATATCTGGGTAGAAAGTAGACTTAATTAGGTATCCGTAGGGGAGATCATTAGCTCAGTGTCTATATAGGTAGCTTTGGATACCACGTTTATTAATACCTATGAGAATTCTTAGCCCTACTGCCATACAACGCTATACCAATGATGTGATCAAAAGGTCGGAGACCCTTTCACACCATACAAGAGAAGACAACTAGGACATTCCCTCCATGCTATGGTTGGGGTGTTAATATCGTTGTGTTACAAAATTGGCATGCAGCTGAACTCAACTTAGCTTTGTAGATGTACTACTTCGTCGTATTTCGAAGGGACACTCTGCATATTCACTAGCTAAACCTATTCAGCATAGTACAGATCGTTTTCTCAAGTTGAAGTCCCAATGTACTAGAGATTCGGGTAAGCGGCATGCAGTATCTTAGAAAGTCCCCGATAGACAGTAGGTAATGTAATGAATATGGATAACACGGTTGATCACCCCCTATACAGGTTATAGCCTGCCATTTCATGAACGTATATACTGTATATCTAACAAATAAAAAGAAAGCAGACTAACACAGCTTCTACCATCTATCATACTCGCTTGATGATATGAACACGGACGCTAACCGGAAACTCCATCCCTCATTGCTCACTTCGCACTTTTCTCCTCGTCGCCACATGCCTCGCCGACTTCCGCAAGGAGCCTTGATCTCAGTGTCGAGTACGGCTTGAATGGAATCTTCTTCATCCGAATACAGAGCCCAGACAACATAGCCTTCTTTGGTTTTTCAAGACTGTTGGGATACTCAAACTTGCTCAGAAAGGGGACAGATATCGGAGCAGCGTAGAAGTACATAAAGTCGGTGTTCTTTTCGTCGACAAACACTGCGCAAGTCTGTCGTGGAGTACATTAGCAACGGTAGCATCACTGCTCAAAAAGGGGTACGCTACTTTGAATACATGGTTCTCAGTGTAAGGGTACTTTGGATCATGTCTGTCTTCAGCCTGTACTTGAGCCATTCCAACAAGAACAGCCAAGATGTATGGATCACGCCACGGATCAGACGGTTCGAGCTGCTTCAACCGCATCTCGCGCAGCAGCTCCGCAGGGGGGTTGGGTCGTCGTGGCTTTGGGAGCTGGAAGACACCTTCTCTCTGTAGCTTGATCATGCCGCGCTGCATAAAGGCAAAAACCGGTGCTAGGCTGCCACTTGAGCGTAGCGAGAAGATGCCGCCATGCAGACGGAACTCGTACTTTAGACGGAAACAGAAGTAGCCGAAGGGTCTAGATATCCAAACTAAGAATCACGAAAAGAAACGGAAAGGATTGTGCGCTCTACCTTTGGAATCTCAGGGGTCCGCCGTCTTCTGCGACGAGTGTCTTGATGGCTGCGTTCTTCAAATCCGAGTTGGCCAAACGGTCGCCGGCACGCGCTCCACGATCAACGGGTTTCTTCCCATCTGATTTCTCTGGTATGTCGTCCTCTCGCACTTCAGGCGCATCTTCTGTCTTTTCCTCCTGGAACGAGCAGTTCAGGAGCTCGAGGTGCAGCTGAGTCCATTCTAGGGGCTGGACATAGAGTCGCTCTCGAGGATGTTGGCGGATGATGTCATTAATAGATTTCAGCTTGGGCATGATGAAACAAGCTGAAGAATATTGAAGAGGTGATTGAAATGCTGAAGGCGTTGGTTGGGTTTTGCCTAAAATCTGCGATGAGATGTTGAGGTTGGGTTCCAAAGCGTGGAATAATTTCATCTCTGGCTGTCTCACCCATTTTCTATTGGCACGTGAGCCCCAGAAGAGGCATGCAACGAAAATCTCAAGTCAATAGGTCAAACACCAAGAGACACCAACATATCTTGAGAAGAGGATTATCTGGGCATTGTTAATTTTTACGAGCAAGTACAGCAGCCGTCTTTGCAACACCAGAAACGACAAATCACATCAAGTATCGCAAAGCTGCCCAGATGCCAAGCACTTTTCCCTCCAGCTTGCTCCTCGTCTTTCATATCGTTGCCAAAGAACATTTATAAAACTCCTTCAAATCGTTAACTCTCCACATGGTCTTCCATCCACTCTCCCGCTCTATTCGATCCAGCAGCTCCAATATGGCCCTATGCTCGCTTGGATGGCTCATGCACCGCCCAGCAATCCACAGCGGCTGCACACCATTTGTCCACGCCCCGTGGTGTTGGTTCGAGATACTAATACCGCACACTTGTCTTGCATGCCAAAGAATACTCCTCGGCTTGGTCGCGTGGCCCAGACGTACCGTCGATGGCTGGTTCTGTAGCATGAGGATCGATGCCGTGTGATGTAGCTGATTTCCCGATATAGCAGCTGGATTCGAGTAGAGAATTGTTGGAAACGGCGAGGTATCGTTCGAAGGAATCGTCATGATCGGGTGCAACGGTGCAGGACGCTCCTGATACCATTCGCAGAGACACTTCCACAGTTTGAGCCAGCGAGTGCGGAATCTGGAGTCGTTGCGGGTGGGATCTGAGGATTGAGGGGCCAGCAGATCGAGAACTTGAGCGATGAGGTACACAGCATAGTTGGCCCAGTCCTCGAATGTCGATGCGTTCTTGAAGAGCTCTACATCGTCCTCGATCGACAGCGTCTTGGATGCCCAGTGGGAGATAGGGATGAGTGTCTTGACCGACGATATGAGACCTCCACAGACATCCATACGCGCAAAACACCAGAATAGAGCCTGTTCCGTACCTCCGACAAATCCATTGATGCCAACGGCTTCCATGAGGCTCGCGCACCCGTCGAGATGTCGCTGCCAGGCTTTTGGCGAACAGCTTAGCATCTCCAGCACACAGAGGATGACACACGTCGCAATGACAGCCGTTCCACGGGTGGGTAAATGTGGGAGAAGAAGATGGATCGCTTCTTGGTACAGCGCAAGACTGTGGTCGGTTGGAAGGGTCTGTTTGAGCTCGAGCTGCCGGGCTGATAGAGCCAGCATCGAGTACCGTAGATGGTCATTATCTTTGGTCATGGTAGGGAGAATCTGTTGGAAATGCCGGTCCCGATCAAATTTGTCGAGCCAAGGAGCAATCTCGTCAAAGTAGTTCTTCCAGAGAGAGCATTCTTCCAGTGCCGAGAGGAGCGGCGTCTGCGACGGTTGGAAATCGCTTATCGGGAGGGAAACCTCTGTCTCGCCCAATGCATCACCTCCAGGTGCGTTGTCTACTTCAAGATGTGGCGTAGGTGCTCTTGTCGGAGCATCCGACCGCGTCTCTTGGATGAGATGGTTGCGCAGTGTAGAGTGTAGTTCATGATATGCAGAGCCCGGTAGGAAGATACCGTCTTCTGTCCCCTCGGGTGTAAATGCTTGCATCTGGTCGATATATGGGTACTCTGTCATCATGTCAATTGGGATTGTTTCCATTGGAACTTGCAAAGCTGGATCAATCGCAACACGTTGATGAGATTGGCCATTCTGGCTAAAGTAGAGGAGGTCGGCGACAGCATTTTCAGTCTGGCGTTGGGTTGTAGGTGACGAATTGTCATTTACTGGGGGTGTTTGGACTGAAAGATAGTCATCTGTAGTGTTGTTGACATCTAGCGGCCTCTCGTTGACAATGAGGTTTGCACAGCCTAGAATGTCCAAGTCAGTGCTGACACTCTACTGAGAAGATGATAATTTACCATCAGCCTCACCCTCCTCTGAATCGACGGCATTATAATCGCGAATAACCTCATCCGTAACATCCAAAATCTCAAACTCCCTCGGCGGTCTCATCCGCGCCATCTTGCGCATCGACGGATGCCGCGCATTCAGGCACTGGGCATGCTCGGCGCGGAAAGCGACCTTGAGGCCCCATTCGCAAGACTCATTTCGCCGACGACAGGTCCCGCAAGCCGGTCGGCCCTCGTCGCATTTGCGCTTCTTGCGCCTGCAATTGAGACATCCCGACCGCGTCCGCTTGTGTTTGGCCGGCTCGGCTCGGGACGGCGGCTGGGATCCGGAAGATCGGGGCCGAAACGCGGAGTTGCGTTGTTCCATGTTTGTCAATTGCAGCCGCAGTCTTGAAAGTAAATAATGAGAATCTTGATAGAGCGAGGGTGAGGTGGAGATGGCGAGAGTAAGTACTAATCAGGAGATTGTGGAGAGGCACGGCAGTTCTAGCCCAAGCACGTTACAGTTACATGGCCAATGAATGACTCGTGGTCAATCATAAACTGTCAATTATACTACTGGAAACAATAATAAGCCTAGTCCAGCCGTGTCAAAATGAATCCATCCATACCTATCACCTACTACCTACCTACCGAAGGGTCGACCTCCGCTTAGAATTGCCTCTGATAGGCCCTCTCGGCAACAATCTTCCCCAGAAACTTCAACACCCCACCTCAATTGGCCCGAGTATCCAAGCCATCGGATAATCCGTCAAGAATACTCACAACACCAAGAGCTCCGGGGTCAGGAATACCGCCCTCTTCATCGAATCGGTCCTGGCCAACATAGCTCGCCCGTCCTAGAGCCGCCGCCATCTGTCGCGTGCTCTCAGCGCCCTTGCGCGCCTCGGCCAGTGCACCCTTGAGCGAGCCATCAAGAGCGTAAGTCTTGACAAACGGTATCAAAGCGTCCATCAGTGTGCGGTGGCCGATGCGTGCGGGCGTGTATCTGCACAACTCGTCCAGTCCGCCTTGAAGGGCGAGTTGGATGAACTCAGACACTGTGAGTGGCTTCGAGTCTTCACCAAGTTCAAGCAGACGGTTCGCTACAGCGTTGAGGAAAATGGCATAAATCGCCCCTGATGTGCCGCCCATACTCCTCTCTGCTGTTGTGGCTGTTCGTCGGAAGATTTGGCCAATATCCAGAGTCTCTGCCTTGTCATTCTCAAACTCCTTCAATAGACCTACACATTGAACAAGGTTAGCCAAACAACCCAACCCTTCCTAATGGATCTTGGTAGAGGCATACCAGTGACTCCGTTGAGGAGTGTCTCGCCACAGTCTCCGTCGCCCGCAAGAGTGTCATACTCGGTGATCTTGGGCTCGTCCCTTGCTGTTGTTCGTGCCACTGATTCGATAAGGATTTTGACCAACGATGTCGGAACTGTCTTCAATCAGCCCATGTTGAGAGATCTTCATCGTCCTGCTTACCCTTGATTCCCGTCTCTCGGCCATTCGGCCTAGCAGCCTCGACTATGGTTTCGCGCTTCGAAACGGACTCGGCATCTGTTGCCCATCCATGGATGGACCGCGGCCAAGCAGGCGCTGTAGTGGGAGCATCGAGCAGCTCCGTCAACTCCTCGTCAAGTGACAACAGAGTGACCGAGAATCCAGGGCCATCGAGTGATGTGACAAAAGTACCGACGAGGCTTCTCTCGATCTGGATATCTTTGGAAACCAGTTGCTTCACCACCTCGTCCGCAACAACACCGAGCTCCAGGACACTCAATCCACCGAGATTATTCACCATCAAGGCAACGCGTTGCCCCTTCGCCGGCTGCCACATGTTGGCCTTGGGTGTGAACATCATGTTCAAGGCCTTCTCGACTGTTGTCTCGAGACTGGGAATTTCCTCGCGCTGGACGCCAGGTTCGTTGTGGATGCCCATACCGAACTCGAGCTGATCATGAGGGAGGCCCTCTTGGCTCGCACGGCCAGGGACGCTGCAGCGATCGAGACTCGCGGCGACGGTGGCCATTTGTGAAGCAGCCTTTCTTGCGATGGCAGCGACTTGCTCGAGAGAGGCTCTTTATGGACGTTAGATGAGACCGGGTTGACCAATGCAATAGGGCTGGACATACCCCTGTGCTGCCTTTGCTCCGGCAACCTTGTGGCAGAAGACCGTCCCAGCGAGACCGCGCTGGCCGACGAGGGAGTTGCCCTCTACTGAAACATCATCGCCGACAATCACCATCTCTACCTTTTGACCCTCTGCCTTTGCCTTTTCCGCTGCCAGACCAAAGTTGAGCTTATCGCCCGTGTAGTTCTTGACGATCAACAACGACCTGGTTCCGAGTCAGCCTAACTAACACTTGACTTGAGGGAGGCGGCAAACCCTCTTGACGACTTGACAGTCTGTAGTCCTGTGAGGATCTGCGAAGCTGATGGAGACGCAAAGATCTCTCCTGCAACCACAGCATCCAAGGCACCCTCGCCGAGGTATCCCGCATGCGCTGGCTCGTGGCCTGAGCCTCCACCGGAGATGAGAATGACCTTGTCATTTTGTTGGGGGACGTTTCTTCTGTAGAGGACTAGCCAGCCGTTAGTTCCTATCCATGTACACCTTCTCGTCATATCGTACCCTTTTCTGACGCAATGAGACTCAGTGAAGGGTCTTGAAGAATGCAACTCCTGAGATTCCGCTCAACCGAGTTGGCGACTCCGGTGATGAAGCTCTTGCCTGTCCTCCTGGTCAGTGTTGACTATACTATACATTATGCGCACGACTGGTCCATACCCAAAGTCATGTTTGTTTGTGTAGCACTGCTCAGAGAATCTCTCAATAGAAACGCCAACGCTCAAAGAACTAAGAAATCGTTTGCAGGCATTTTTGTTTGACATATCGTGGCATCCTTCTCTTATGGTTTCTTCAGGGCGTTCCCAGATTCCTAATTGGAACATGGGCATTATTGCTTCTGCGTTATCGCGAAGGAGAAAGTAATAAAACCACCACATGATAATATTGATTATTAGAAAGTGAATGCGTTTCGGATGAGGGAAAGCTACGCACTGGGGGTGCAAGAGATGTAAGGGCTCATATCGAGGGAGTATCTGTATCAATCAGCGTCGCATTTGCCGGGGCTGCTGCCGTTGTCGTGAGGTGTGGAGATGGAGAACTAATAGATCAGGTGGCATCTCCGATTTCTACGGCCAAATACGGTATGTCCAAGCGGACTTTGATGCTTCTTGGAGTATTTGTTGGAGTTTTGCTGTCTTGCACTGGGAACATTGCATGCGCCTCGGTGTAAGCCACCGAGAACAACGCTTTAGCCACAAGTAAGAAGTAAGTGCCAATTGCCGTCCTGACGTGACACCATCGTCGGCAATACCCCATCCTTTACAGAAAAACAGGGCAATCCGACGCAGAGGGGACAATCTCAATCTATCTCGGAATTCGGCTGCCTAAACAAACTACTACGTAAAATACGTAAAATGAAACTTTCATCTCCAATGGCGATTGGCGATTGGCGATTGGCGCTTGCAGATTCCCCCCGTAACCCCAGAAAACATGGCCCCATGGGGGAATCCTCCCTCGCCTTGGAACAAACCTTGCTCTCTCACGCGAGTCAATTGAGGTAACAAACGGTTCATTTTCTTCACCATGATTGTAGATCAATGCAGTATAAATGACGAACCTGTCAAGGAGAAACATGGCCGACTAGCTGCATCAGGAATAGCCAATGCGATTGCATTTTGAGAGAGAAAAAACAGTATATGAAGATGCAATGACCCCATCGTGAATAGCTTCATCAACCACCCCCTGTTCAGTCCCATCTTCCTTCCTCTTCTTCTTGGCCCTGCAACATCTCCCACCATGACGGTTCTAGTGGGCAAGCCCTTGGATTGGGCCATCACAGCCACTGCTGGCTCTGGATTTCTTCTCTTTGGATATGATCAGGGTGTCATGTCAGGCCTGTTGACGGGCTATGCCTTTACCAATACCTTTCCCGAGATCGACACCACGGCCGATGGCAATGGTAGCTCTTCGCTGCAGGGCACTGTTGTTGCCATCTATGAGATTGGTTGTTTCTTTGGCGCCATCTTTTGTCTTGTTTTTGGCGAGTATTTCGGTCGTCGCAAGTGCATCATGATGGGCTGCGTCGTTCTCGCTATTGGTGCTGCCCTACAAGCCTCGGCCTTTGGGATCCCCCAGATGATCGTCGGTCGCATTGTAGCAGGTTTAGGAAACGGCATGAACACCAGTACAATCCGTAAATCTCTCTCTCTACAGGTCTACAGCCATCAACTAATTATTATTGTTCCTAGCTGTCTGGCACTCTGAACTAATGAAGGCCGACGATCGCGGCCGTGGTCTCGCCATCGAACTCGCCATCAACATTTTCGGCGTTATGCTTTCATACTGGGTCGACTATGGCATGTCCTTTGTCACCAACGACGCCCAATTCCGCTTCCCTCTGGCCTTCCAGATCTTCTTCGCCCTGCTCACCCTCCTCGGCGTTCTCTTCCTCCCCGAATCCCCTCGCTGGCTCATCAACCACGACCTCCACGACCAGGCACGCGAGGTCCTCTGGGCTGTGCGGAAGGATGCCAGGTCCATCAGCAAGGATGACGCCTCTGTCACCCGCACCATAGCTGAGATTCAGCATGCCATTGCTGAAGAGCGCGAGGCTGCGCAGACCAGTAGCTTCAAAGCTATGTGGAAGAATGGAGAGCAGAAGTTCCTCTATCGAACGTTGTTGGGTATTGGTGGACAGTTTATGCAACAGGTGAGATACCAAGATATACCTATATTGGCGTATTCAACTAACTTGTCGTGTTCCTTTAGCTCTCTGGCATTAATCTGATTACATATGTGAGTCCTATGATGTTGGTGGTTTATTTACCATTGCTAATCTTCCAACAGTACGCCCCCGTCATCTTTCAAGAATCAGTCGGAATTTCGCACAACATGAGCCTTCTGTTGGCAGGCTTCAACGGAATCGCTTACTTCTTCAGTTCTCTGATCCCTATCTGGGTCATTGATCGTCTGGGTCGCCGCAAATTGATGATGTTTGCAGTCATAGGCCAGGCATCTTGTATGGCTGTTCTGGCCGGTACTGTGTCGACTGGACAAACGGGCCCTGGCATCGTAGCCATTGTTATGCTCTTCTTATTTAGTAAGTCTATTTCTAAAGAGAAACTAGTACTCAACTAACTGGTTTGCAGACTTCTTCTTTGCCGTTGGCCTACTCGCGATTCCCTGGCTGTGTAAGTAAAGAAACTCAATTACACGCTGCAAAACACTAACAACCTCTCAGTGCCTGCTGAATACGCCCCATTGGCCATTCGTACACGCGCCGCCGCTCTCGCTACAGCCTCCAACTGGATCTTCACCTTCTTGGTCGTCGAGATCACGCCCGTGTCTATCTCGAGCATCGGCTGGAAGACATACATCTACTTTGCTATTTTCAACGCTGCCTTCCTCCCCTTGATCTACTTCTTCTACCCCGAGACTAGACTCTTGTCGCTTGAGCAGATCGACAAGCTCTTCACTGGCTCAAAGATCATGCTTCATTGGGATCACAGCATGGGTGTTCCTGGAGAGGCGCCTGAGAAGACTCTGGGTGGGGAGACGGCTGAAGCTGAGCATGATGAGAAGGTTGATGCTCAGGTTCACTTACAACAGTAGTAGTGTTGAGGATAAGGCCTCTGGCGTTGGGGTGACTTGTCTGGCCTGTCTTGGTTAGGTTTCTTTAGGAAAGGGTCGATATAACCTCAATTTGATCACTGGACATCTAGGTACGAAAACCTGCTATTCCGTCCAATTAAATTAAGCGTAAAATGGCAAACGTAGTGTCTATGTATCATTATTCTGATCCACACTCAATCATATCCATCATTTCCATGCAAACCAATTCGACTTCTTCTTATCGGCCTCCTGCTTCCTCTTCCACTCTTGCTCCTCCTGAGCCATCCAAGCCTGCATCCTCATGCACTTCTCCTCCATCTGCGCATCCGTCAAGAACCCACGACCTCCATCCTCCGCCGTGTCCTTGTCAGGTGATCCTGAATATGAACCCTGAGTAATACCCAAAATATCACACAGCCCTTCCGACTTTTCCATCAGCCAAGTTCCATAGCGGAGGCCATCTCGCCAATGCGGCGGAAGTGTCTTGTAGCCCAGCAACGCTCCAAGAAGGGCCCCAGCGAAACAGGCGTTTGTATCGGCGTCGCCGCCCTCCATGGTGAGATCGGTGATGAGTTTCTCGAAGATGGCAAGTTGTGAGCATAACTGCCCGGAGGATTTGAGTTGACGCAGCGCAAGGCGTAGAAGCAAGATGCCAGAGCCAAAAGTCTTGTAAACGTAGCCAATCTTGTAGCTCTCATCCAACTTGAGGTCTGCAAGAGTTTTGGCTGTTACGTGTTGTCTAAACTCATCGACATCCAAGCTGGGCTCTTCTTGTCGCTCAGGCTGTTGAAGTTCTTGTTCGCGGCGCTTGTTGTACCATGCAAGACCAGTTTCGATCATCTCATCCAGGTGTCGCTCCTCGTATATCTCACCAAGAACAAGACCACGGACGAGCGCAGTGCCAATGGCACAAGAGACCACGCATCTTGGGTCAACGTGTGTGACCAGAGAAAAGTCAGCCGCGATCTGAAAGGTCTCCTCGACAGACTTGTCGAGACACATGAGTCCCAGCGGATGCGTCCTCATGAGACTCCCATTAGGTGCAGCGTTGTATTTTCCCGTCACCCAGAATTTCCGGGCTGTTCCTTCAGGGTCGTCTAGGTAAGATTTACTGCGTACGATACCGCCTACAGTCCGTCCAAGACCAAGAGGCAATGTGTCGAGAGCACGCAGTCCCATACGGACCCAGACCGAGAGTCGCGACGCAAAGTCTTGAGGGTCAAGCTTCTTTCCATCGCTGTGCAGATAAGAGAGTAGTATCAACACGGCATGGTCTGTGTCGTCTGTCCACTCGCCAGGACGATGGAAGTTTCTGTGATGGTCGCGCCGAAAAGGTGTTGCCTTTTCAGCAGGGAGCAGAGTAAAGGCTTTGTCGGGGTATGCTTTTGCTGAGAGTTCAGCTGAGAGAAACTCGGTGTATAATCCGATGGCGTCTCCAAGGGCCGAGCCGAAGAGAGTGCCGATGATGCGGTCTTGGAGGTGAGATGGCTCTAGTGCCTCGTGTGCGTTGTCTGAGAGAGTAATCGAGGTCATTTTGATGTGTATCTAGCTGCGGTTTCTTTTTCATCAAGTGTTGAGTATGGGAATAGTCATGTTATAGATGAGCTGGCCTGGAGGCAGCCAAATTAGTGAAACAGCTTTACAAGGCATCAGCTATGAACCCAGCTGAGGCTGAATTAGCGGCATAATTTGGTGGTGGCAGTGAGACGCTACGCTACGCTTTAGGCCAGTTCCGTGGACAAGGTTGAATCACGAAATCAGCTGCCTGTTAACGCCTTGAAATTGGCTTGATTGGACGGAATGTCATTAAACTATGCCGAAGCGCAGTGTCCTCCATCAACCCTCAAATCCGTGCCGTGGACAAACGAGGCACCCTCAGACAGCAGAAACACAGCAGGGGCCTTGAAGTCCTCAGGCGCACCCAAACGTCCCAGAAGAGCACCAGCCATCCACGTCTTCTCTACCTCGGGGTTCTCTTGGAGCAATTGATCCGTCATGGCAGTTCGGATGTAGCCAGGAGATAGGGTGTTGACTCTGATGCCGTATTGGCCCCATTCTTGGGCGACCGACCGACACATTTGCTGAACGGCAGCCTTGCTCGAGTTGTACGCGGTGCAGGACAGTCCCTACAGTCGTCAGCATCACTGATTCTGATTCTGTCTGGTCCTTGAATGACTTACTCGGTTGGCAATGTTGCCAGACATGCTGCCAATAATCACAATACTGCCCGGCCTGTTCTTCTCTCGCAGCATCCGCGCCGCATACTTGCACGTGTTGAAGACTCCCGTCACATTGACTCGCAATATCCGGTCAAAGTCAGCAGCAGGGTAGTCGAGAGCAGCGATCTGCTGCTGGATACCAGCGCAAGCAATGGTACCCCAGAACGGAGCACCCGTCTTATCTGCCTCAGCCGCGATGGCCTTCATCGTCGTCTCGACTGACGCTTCGTCTGTGACATCGCATTTCCTGTACGAAACAGAGGCCTTGTTGGCTGTGGCGATCTTGTTGAGCTGTTCCCACTCGGCAGGTGATGGCTCGTCGAGGATGTCGAGACAGGCTACGCTTCCGCCAGCTTCGACGACTGCAATGGCTAGAGTGATACCCAGACCACGGGCTCCACCGGTGATGGCGACGGTCTTGTTGTCGAGAGAGAAGAGTTTGTAGGTTGATGCTTTTGACGCTGGTGTTTCTTGCGTCTCGGGCACGTTGGCCGGGAGCTCAATGTCGGAGACGATAGCGGGAGCCATGGCGGGTATGAAGCTGTCGAAGGGTGTGTGAGGATGTAAAGTCAAGCGTGGGAGTTGAGAGAGACTGACGGAAAAAGATTGAGAGGTGAACAGTCGGAAAGGATCCTTAGAATATACGAGGCGATCGTCTACGGATCTCCATTCCTGGAGACACTCTTCGCCTCATGACCAAAATCTCGGTCTGTCATGATGGCATTCGAGCGGAAGGTCTATGCGGACAGCGATGCAGCAGAGATTGTTTTGGGGAAGCCGTTCGGACAAGGTAATTGTAGCCGGGGAGTTGTCGCTGGGGGGTGGGCATACGGATACTGGCAGACAAAAAGCACTGATCAGCGTCTCTGTCGATACAAATAATGCTACACAGTACACTATCTCAGCCACGGAAAGTGTTGGACTATTTTTGCAACATACCCGGCTCTGTAAGCGTGACCATCTTTTTCTTTCAGCACCCAAATCCCAAGAGAAACTAACTCCAACAAGCTTCGTCGCCAAAGATATGTCCCACTCACTCAATGGCAGTTTTAGGCGCCCAGATCCAAGCTCTAGCCTCAGGAGGCAAAGCATGCAATCGGGTGCCTCCAATTTCCTGATCTAGAAGACAAGCCTCGTGACGAGACAACAAATCAACCTCCAATACCCCACGGGCGCTATTCCCTGCTGAATTAGGAAATACAGAGGGAGCAATCATCTTGTCGACGAGATCACGCGCAGAAGATGCCTTTTTTAAAAATGCTGCTGCTTTCCTGCGAGATCGTCCTTCATCTTCTCTAGGTTCCTGTTTTGTAAGAGCATCATCAACTCGCAACCACAAAATGGCGCCCATTGCAATCACCCCAGAGGCCAACGAGGAGCCTGTTGCCCTCTCCAACGTCGTCAAGAGGATCAAGAACGACGATGCCGAGACAATTGATCTTGTCTTGCGCCAATTCCGTTGCTTGATTGCTGATCTTTGCGAGCAGTTCAAGGGCGGTCACCCTGGGTAAGAAGACTTGGACGAAACCTCACTCCAAAGCACTGATACTAACTCTACACTCTACCACCAGCGGTGCCATGGGAATGGCTGCCATTGGCCTTGCTCTCTGGAAGTACGTTATGCAGTATTCCCCCAACGACCCGGACTACTTCAACCGCGATCGCTTCGTCCTCTCCAACGGCCACACATGTCTCTTCCAGTACACGTTCCTCCATCTCACCGGCTACAAGGCCATGACCTTTGACCACCTCAAGTCCTACCACTCCTCCAACTACGACTCCTTGGCCCCCGGCCATCCCGAGATCGAGCATGAGGGCATCGAGGTGACGACCGGTCCTCTGGGCCAGGGCATCGCCAACGCCGTTGGTCTCGCCATGGCCAGCAAGAACCTCGCGGCCACCTACAACAAGCCCAACTACGACCTCGTCAACAACACCACTTTCTGCATGATTGGCGACGCCTGTCTGCAGGAGGGTGTTGCCCTCGAGGCCATCCAGCTGGCTGGCCACTGGAAGCTCAACAACCTCGTCGTCATGTACGACAACAACCAGATCACCTGCGACGGGAGCGTCGACCTCTGCAACACCGAGGACGTCAACGCCAAGATGCGTGCTTGCGGCTGGGACGTGATTGAGATTGAGGACGGCTGCTTCGACGTCGAGGGCATTGTCAAGGCTCTCATCAAGGCCAAGCACAGCACCGACAAGCCCACCTTCATCAACATCCACACCGTCATCGGAGTCGGTAGCAAGGTCGCCGGCGATGCCAAGGCCCACGGTGCTGCGTTTAGCCCTGACGGTGTCAAGGCCGTCAAGGAGCGCTTCGGTATGGACCCCGAGAAGCACTACGTCGTCTCAGACGAGGTTTATGGCTTCTTCCGCGACTGCAAGACCCGCGGTGACCGTCTCGTCGACGACTGGAAGAGCCTTGTCAGCGCCTATGCCGAGGAGTACCCTGAGCTTCACGATGAGTTCACCAAGCGTGTCGAGGGCCGTTTCACCGAGGACTGGCGAAGCATCATCCCCGCCAAGGAGACTTTCCCTACTGCTCCTACTCCTTCGCGAAAGTCTGCTGGTATCATCTGCAACCCTCTGGCTGCTAAGCTCAAGAACTTTATGGTCGGCACAGCTGATCTGTCACCCTCTGTCAACATGATCTGGAAGGACAAGGTCGACTTCCAACATGTAAGTATACAATCGATCACGCCCAGTGAGTTTTGCTAACGCAGCTATAGCCCGACCTTAGGACAACCTGTGGCATCAACGGCGACTACTCCGGCCGATATATCCACTGGGGTATCCGCGAGCATGCCATGGCCTCCATATCCAACGGTCTCGCCGCCTTCAGCAAGGGCACCATCCTCCCCGTCACCTCCAGCTTCTTCATGTTCTACATCTACGCCGCCCCGGGTGTCCGCATGGGTGCCCTCCAGAACCTCCAAGCCATCCACATCGCCACCCACGACTCGATCGGTACCGGCGAGGACGGCCCTACCCACCAGCCCATCGCTCTCCCTGCCCTCTACCGCTCCATGCCCAACATCCTCTACATCCGCCCTTGCGACACCGAAGAGACAGCCGGTGCCTTTATCACCGCTCTCGAAGCCAAGGACACTCCCTCCATCATCTCCCTCTCCCGCCAGAACCTCGAGCAATACCCCCAGTACTCGAGCCGTGAAGGTGCCCAGAAGGGTGCCTACGTCTTCATCGAGGAGGAGAACGCCGACGTCACCCTCATCGGTGTCGGTGCCGAGATGGTCTTTGCCGTCAAGACTCGCGACGTCCTCAAGGAAAAGTTCGGCATCAAGGCCCGCGTCGTTTCCTTCCCCTGCCAGCGCCTCTTCAACGCCCAGCCCCTTGAGTACAAGCGGCAGGTTCTCCAGTACCGCTCCAATGCTCCTCGGGTGGTCATTGAGGCCTACGCCGTCAACGGCTGGGAGCGATACGCCGACGCCGGCTTCTCCATGTCCACGTTTGGCAAGTCCCTTCCTGGAAAGGACGCCTACAAGTACTTTGGCTTCGACGAGAACGTCATTGCTCCTGAGGTTGCCAAGCTTGTTGAGGAGGTCAAGAAGGAGGGTGTTGAGAGCCTGCGCGGCGAGTTCAGGGATCTAAACAGTGTGACACATGAGCACTAAGGGATGATTTGATGAAAATGGATAAAAGGTCACGGTATTTGTCTGGGAGTTAATATGGGATGGTTGAGATGACACGATAAAGGCGGTTTTTTGCATAGAATACAAGCATTGTTCATTTATCCTCGTTCTTCCTAGCTATCGTTTGCCCTGTGCCTTTCATGTCCTGTTTCCCTTCCATGTTTCCGTCGTCTGTGCTATATCCAACATGCATTGTTTCCTCAAACTCCTTGCTCGAAATGCTCAGACCTATACTAACACATAGGCATATGTCTCCTGAATGACTACAAAAGGACTTTCTTCCTCCCTGGTATTCCACACAGATGGCCACAATGATACGCTTTTCCAGAAGAACAAACTTGCAACAAACAAACTCGGCAAGTAATAGGACCCTGATCCCTTGGTTGACTAGCCAAATCGTCGACCACGGGGACGAACAATACTATCAGCGGGGGGCAGCGCCTGCGCTCCCTCGAGGAGATACTCGCCAATCCTATCGATGAATCCACGATTTAACGGACGAGTCCAATCTGGCCACGACTCCTGAACTCGGACAGCGAGGCCTTGACCAGCGATATAAGCCTCTCCCGCTAGATACCCGCCAACCTGGCTAGTAACCACGACAGCCTCGCAGGTACGCTGTGCCGTGTAAGTGATTCGCTCAGCGACGTCGTTGTAGGACCTGGTGATATTGGTCTGGGCGATGTCCGCGGTGACTGCGATGGTCTCCTGCAGACTCTGTACGCCGGGAAAGTTTTGGACAAAGTCAATAGCGGCGGCGGTGCGAGGGTTGAGTTGCTCATAAGTGTAGCTGTACGAGGGGTATCGACCGATGGGAATCTCGTACCCGGCTAGGGGATGAGGCTCTTCTTCTTCCTCGGAATCGTTGTCGACAACAAAGACCATATCGTTGTCGTCGAAGCGGAAGACAGGTGGGTTGAGCATTGCTGGAAGTAGAGGCTGAGGGAGCTGGCTAGGATGGGCGAAGGCTTCAGCCTCTGCGATGTCCGCTGCATCGGGAGTTACCCAGTCGAGGTCGTCGTCAGAGCTATCATCGCTGATAGGAACATCCTCCATGTCCTTGCGGGTGGAGTGGGCGTCATGCTGCGATGCACTACGATCATCAAATCCATCCTGGACTCGGTGTCGAGACTCGGAAGCGATAACCTCTGATGGTTTCTGAGGCTCAGAGTCGGAGGACAGGTCCTCGCTAGAGGCGTAGGGACTGTCCATGGTGCCTTCCACAACTCGGCTGTTTGCCTCCGAAGAGGGATGGGAAACAACAGTCTTGAGGGCAGGAGGTCAAGGGTTTAGTAAGATAGTTTGTGGTGGAGTTGAGGAAGGGAGTGACAAATGGGATCAAGTTTGGGTTGAGATGGATAGAATGAAAGAATGCAAGCGCAGAGAGAACTTGGGTAGACAAAGGGGGAGACCATGGGATGAATAGAATGGCAGTGCTGGCTAGGCACCTTAGGCCAAGTGTGTGTGCGTGAGTAGGGGTAGAAGTGAATCACACTTCATGCAGTAGTAGATCCTTTCTTATCTGCACGGCAGAAACTTTGTTCTAAGTGTTTTCTGTTTTAAAACTTATCGGAACATGGCCTTGTCTTATCGATGATTTTCGGTTTGTTAAGAATATACCATGGAGCTCGAGTGTTCAATACTTGTCGAGTCAGTCGGTCTGCTCTACAGTCAACAGCTCACTTCAACATTCTGGCCGTTTACCTAGTATTCATACAACAATAAATCACGAGTTTACAGAGAGTTCCCATAGTTTATCCAGTACCTCTTTTATGAACCTCATGCAGAACTCAGCTCGCTTCATTTTCGCTTCTGGAAAGTCTGTTCATAAAATACTCCAAAGGGGTCGGTACCTAAGCTTTAGTATCTGCTCCCATCTCCCAAAGACAATATCATGGGCTGCTACCGCAAAACTCGTTTGATTTTCCTTCCCCCTCCAAGCGTCTCCTTAGCATCTTCCTCTTCCATCATCTTCATTATTCAAACGCCACGCCGTTTGCAAGCCGACTAACTCTACATCAATAGTCGTGAATCTCTTCAAAATTGTCAATTATACGTCGGTGAGAATACCAAACACCGCATGCAGCGGCTGCTTCTATTTCTATTCTTCCATTTTCGTTGTTTGAACACTATCGCGTCCGTTTGAACAGCATTAAACAGCTTTCAAATTCTTGACCTCTCTAATAATCCGCCGCTCTCCTGGATTTAAACTCATCCTCCACGTGGAGAGCTGCCCACCCGTTGAACGCCTCATCATCGACCGACCGATTCTCGAATTCGTCGACATGTTGCCTGATCAGGATCAAGGGCAGGATGATCCAGCCAACACAACGACGGAAAGTCAGCAAGGCCTTCGAAAGTTCGGTGAAGCACCCTCTCAGAGACCCTGCGGCGCTTGCGTCTCCCTTGGCGAGAATGCTCCCCTAACAATCTTTCTGGATTTACACGGGTACGCTCAGTTTGGGAGACTCGCATGGGAACCTGAGAGCATCCGCTACAAAGAGGCTGAGGAAGTCTGTAAGAAGTTTCTCAGGGCGAGCTTGAGAGAAGAATACCAGAATGTCAGGGACTATTTCATCGAGAACCAAGTCCGATTCGACGCCAGGAACAGAAAGGTTCTGAAGGAAAATATCAGAAACATCGCAAGAGTTCAAGGAGAAAAAATGGCAAGCCTGATAAGAATCAGGGGTATGTTTATCGACAACATGGAGAGTGAGAACCACTTCATCCGCAAGTATGTGACTCTCGAGAACCCTGTTCTAGAGACTAGCGTCGTTGTACAAGTCGCTCGCGCTGAGATCATGCGTGGATCGAGGTACTATCTCGGCCATCCTCCAGGTACTTACATCTTCAAGTATCGAGGCGATCGAGGTATCGTGGTCCCAAGCGATTTCTCGTTCGAGGGCCAGGTCCCTCGCCATCCGAGCCAATACATCGTCAGAAGCCGCATCTTATTTCCTAGACTGATGAAAATGGTTATCAGCGTGCTCGAACACAAAGCCGGCAAGGACCATCCCACTCGCTATCCCGAATTCACGACCCTACGCAGCATGGATACTATAACTTCGGCCACGCATTTCGAAGTCGTATATAAATATTGGACTGAGGCGGCAGAGCCTGGTGATTGGCCGGGTCAAGCCATTCGAAACAGCTTCGCCTCTCAATGCACCGTACAAGAGCTTGCATGGCTTATCCACCATCTCAAAGATAGACTCTCTGGGAGAAACCAGCCTCCACACGCTCTCGAGTTGCTTTTGGTCAGTGCCACGGGTCACTCACTCAAAGATCTCGGGCAACTCTGGTTCAAGGAACTTGAACGTGTTGCCTGGAAGATGCTCAAGTCTGGCAAAAGAGACGGTCTCTTTGTCTACGAAGTCGAGCCTTTGACAGAGGTAGGTTCTTTTCTCAGTGTTTCGGTACGCCAGTTAAAAGAAGTTCAGACTGGCGAGCTCATGATCAGGAAGAGTAGTCGAGATGTTGTTGAGGGTTGAATGGGTGGCGGTAGAATATTAATCCGGCTCGAGACCTAGAAGCTAACAATTTCCTCAGGACATCCACGCCTATTACGAACAACAACCTTTCGACACTGATCCTATCAACCCGCGGATGCGCTATCTGAGACCAGAGCTTGCTCCATACTCTCCGATTTCAGCTCGAAGACGTTCCGGCCCCCGAATCGAAACCGGCGGGCGACGAATTTAGCGCAATTGGGTACCTGCGAACCCCAGACCGAGACAAGAATTTGATCGAGAACCTATACAACAATTGCTTTACGATTCGATCGCCTTTGTCTTCAATTTTGCGAAAGTCTATATTTCTTCATCTTGTAAAGAGTTCAACGAATATACCAGGCAGCCAACTCGATTTCTGCCACGAACACAATCCGATCGCCCACACTTGCTTTGAACCGCACCACAACTTTCACAATGGCTTCGATATTCTCCCTCCGCGGGCTTTTCACCCGCCAGGCTGCTCCTGTGGCACCAACAACTCGTCTTTTCTCCACGACAACAAACATGCTCGCTCGCACACCTCCAAAGCCCGCGCCCAAGTCCACAGCAGGCAAGGTCCCTCCCCGCCGCAAGCACGCACAGCCCAAGTCCGAGAACTTCGCCCGCATTCGCACGCTTCGCCAAAACATGTTCTCTCCCGCCCCTCCACCCCTGCGCATGGCCCGTCTGCGATACCTCCGTCACTGGACCATCCACCGTGCTTGGCAGCTGTTCCGCCGACAGCAGCACCTGGCGATCGAGCAGGAGCGACACCGCATGTACAGTGGTATGTACAACGCCTGTGAGGAGCTGCGTAAGACGGTTGGACCTGGAAACCGAGACGAAGGATACCTGTACAGAGTCGCTATGGAGAAGAAGGGTGTCTGGGGTCTGGAAGCTGTGCCGATCGAGTATTCTCGTTTTCAGACGGAATACCCTGCCAAGAATGCTTGGAACCACGACTGGAAGAGGTAAAGCGATGACAATGCGACTGGATGCTTAATGTATGAGTTTGGATGGAGGCTTGAGAGTTAAAATGTACTGTATGTATGATAAGCAGCTGTTAGCTGTGGGAGGATGGAACAAGCCAATGTTTGTATGATACCTCAATTGATCAGACATCAGTGTAATTAATGATCCAGGGAATGGCTTGTCACGTACTCAATTGGGCAAAGATACAAAGATCATCACTCTCATTAAGTTATCAGCTTCGCAAACAACAGAATCGCCGCCATCGACCCATCCTCCGTAGTCAGTTCACTCCTGTCCAACGCTCAAAACAGCCAGACCGATCGAGCTCTATGCCGTTATCCCAATTATTAATGCAGACTGAAAATGAGCGTCTTGCTCTTGTCCCGCTCGAACCAAACCATGCAATATCCTCCGTTTCTCATGCACCCACCCCTCCTGTTTTTATTCTCCCCCTTCGGATGCCATGTATATAAAAGAGTCCACAGTTTCGCTTGCCAGATATTAATGCCAGATGAGATGTCAATCAAGTGAAGAAAAGGTACAGTGAACAAGTCAAGATCAAAAGGAAATGGACAGCAGGCGTAAATGCGCGTGAGGGGTCATGAATAGCCTCTTGTTTTTTGTCTTCTCATGGAGATTGTGACTCCAGTGAGTGAATAGTGAGGTTTTTTCTTCTCCTTTCTCTCTTCAACAGGAACGCCTGAAAGTAACGCAATGATAAAAGTGCCGACATTCGGTAGCGAGGAGCGGCTGAGGAGGTTATTTGATGATGATGAGTCGGATAGGGTCGGCCGAAACGCCGTGGGTGAGCCCCGGTTTGATCTTGGCCTCAGTTCCGCCTTGGTGAGTTTTGAGAGTGCGTGTCAAAGTATAAAAAAAGGAGTCCTCCTCCTGAAGCGCCGAGCAACAAGTCCTCTATATCCTGATTCCGATTTCCTAATGTCCAAAATTCCTACAATCGTCTCCAGATATCCAACATGTTTTGGTGGGGTCAACGCGAGCGATGATCGACCGTCTGGAGATAAGCTGGGCCGGGCTTCTGAGGGCGTTTCAGTGTGATCGCATCTCTCCGGTCTGAATGTTAAGATCGCTCGCTCGTTTGATGGCGCAAGGGCTGCGGTTTCTTAAAGCACAACGCAGCAACCGCCGCCCTCGCCCTTCTCAAAGGTCAGCAGAGCAGCACGTGTAGCAGCCTCAAACACGTCATCGACGCCTTCGCCGCTCAGACTGGAGCATTCTAGATATCGCTTGGCGCCAATCTCTCGGGCAATGGACTCGCCGTCGTGTTCAGAGACGAACCGCATCGACTTCTTGCGCATTTCTTCGATCGCAACGGGATCTTCACGGAGATCCTTCTTTAAACCGACAAGGATAATTGGTACACCGGCGCACAAGCGGGTAGCTTCTTCAATCCACTGTAGGGACAACATGTCAGCTTCTTGGAGAGTTTGTTACTAAGCGCCGCAGCGCCGCGCATGCCGAGGGAGCCGCACCTTGTGCTTAACATTGTCGAGAGAATCTGGAGTATCGACGGAGAAACCTATCAGGATGACGTGGGCTTTTGAGTAGGCGAGTGGTCGTAATCGCTCGTAATCTTCCTGGCCGGCAGTATCCCATAGAGCAAGCTGAACAGACTTGCCATCGACTCTGCAATCTGTCACGTAGTTCTCGAAGACTGTGGGTATCTATGTCCAAGGTTAATATTCAGCGTCGCGAAGGTGTATTGGTCGGGTCTCACGTAATGCTACATGTTGGTTAGCCAGAATTGATGATCAAGAGGGGGGTTGAAGGATCTCACTGTTGGGAAGTAACCTAGCGTAAATACGCTCAGCAAACTGGTCTTGCCGCAGGCACCATCGCCGATAATGACCAACTTCCTACAGTACGTTGTTAATGATCTGACTGTGTAATGTATTGGATGTGTCGTAATTGGCGAGGAAACAGGAAGAGGTACGATGCAGTCTGGGGGAGCGCGACGAGAGCTCGTACCTGCGGATAACGTTGTTGGGATTTGCGCTCATGGTGAATCAATTATATGGCCTCGAGGATATGTTACGAGCGTCTCGAGGGAAATCGGGAGGGTATTGGATCTGGAGTCTACTACGGGCCCCAGATCTGGGTGATGCGTGGGTTCTATCGTTTTCGTCGATTGATTCGGGGCTGAGAAAACAACAAGCTACAGCGATCAAGAGGGCGTCGTCGCGGCGATAACGAGAGCGAGCTAGACTAAGCTAAGGCGTTTGAAATTGATTGATGGGGAGGAGCGAGGATGGATGATCGGAAAGTCGGTTCGAAAATAAGATGCGTTCGAGTTATGGGACCCCTTATTTTTCCCACGGACGGACTTTTTGGTCTGAGGTCGTTGGATGGGTGAGCAGAGCAACAAGGGACGTTCGGAGTGAGCGCGGACGGACGTGGAGCGACGAGAGCAGCCTAAGCCTGGCAGTACGTAAATACGGTACGGGACGGTTGAGTAGCCCAGGGGGTCCAAGTGCGAGTGCGAGTGAAAGTTGGCAGGGCGTTTTTCAATGGCGGTGGGACGGACGGAGGACGAAAGGGGACCTGAGGGCGATGGTTGGAGGACAGGAGAGACGGCCTTTATGGGATGGGAATACGAGCCGATGGACGTCGGATCAGAGCAGAATACGTAGGACGATTTGGGCTGAGTTGTATGGGAGTAATTAAGTGATTGATAGGACTGAGTAGGGTGGTGCTGTGTTTTTTTGTCGGCCTGGGTAGGTTGTTATGGCTGAGGCGGGTTGGGCTTAGCTGATATGGACAAATTGGTAACAACTTGACTCTAGGTAGGTACTCATAGAGATGGCATGTGATGTGATATGATGTGATGATATGAATACTAGGTAATCTGTACAACAAAACAAATAATAGTACTATCCGTATCTTTCTGCACCTTAGTTATAGATTCCAAGCTAGAGGCAGCCTCCTTCTATTGTTGGAACAGCCCTATTTACGGCGGCGGCGACGGTGGTGGTGGCATCGGTGGTAGTGGAGAGCGAGGACTGCCTAGATTGCTTCGGCTCCCCTGGACAGGAGGTGGAGCAGAGACACAGCAAACGGGTCCGGGGGACCTTTTTTAGCTGGGAATGAGGTGAGGCCTACCTACTAGAGACAGTGGAGGACAGCAGCCCTGAAGACTTTCCATTACAGGTTCTGTGGCAGCTGAGTGGACTGTCCGCTGACGGGACTTTACTACTTGGACTGGTGTTGTTTTAGGTACCTAGAGGTAGGTAGGTATGATATGAGAAGCCTTTTGTTGAGAAGCGTGTGTCAAAGATGCACCGACTTTTTGGATCGTCACAGCAACTTCTTTGGCGTGGGAGTACGTAGACGGGAGAGAAGTCACTGGGCAAGTCCAATTGGAAGTCATCAGCAGCAACTTGATCAAGATGCTGAGCACAGCCCAAGTCGATGAACTGCCAAGTGCAGAAGGTATCAAGCCCCCTGTGGCGGAGCATCCACAAAGACGCTATATCCGAAACAAGTAGCCAATATGAGTGAAGCCCGCCAAGTTGATTCTCAGCAGATTTCGATATGCGGATCAGCCAGCTCTCAAACAGTCAGTCAGTTACAGAACCGCAATGCAAAATTGCAGTCCATGCTGATCAGCCTTCTTGACCACCAGGCACATGCAACATCGCTGGCTTGTTGTAGGGATCCTCATTCTTTTGGGCAATCCCCCGAAGACCGTCGAGATCATCGTCATGGAACCCGTCGACCCGACTCGATGGTCGATTCCAACTCCGCCAAAACTTAGAACTTACCTATTCCAGATGCTTTGGATGTCTTGATCGTACCTGCAGCGAATAGGCAGTCCCAAACCAGCTTCTGTTTCGTTTCGCCAGGAACAGCCTTTCCATGGATGCAAAAGAGATGACAGCCCTTCAATACGACCATGACGAGCATATCGATAGATCCACCTCCACGATCCCTTGTCATTACATATCGCTTCTGTTTGGCTCTTATCTTTTCCATCATGCCAACGCTGGCGCCGTCATTGAGGCTGTGCTGCGCGCCAGAACTCGCAGGGTACCTACGGGCTGGCTAAAAAAGCAGGACGGAGACCGGCCCAGGGGCCAAGGCACTCGCGCTGGCGCTAAATAAGTGAGCGCCTGGTGGAAAAGTCCCCTAGAAATAAGATGTATCGAGGTCTAATGGAATACCCTTAGCAATGGAATACCTATTCAAAAGTGGATTTTAGCGCCATTTTCTATGCCCCTAATTGGCTCATATAAATTAGGCTATATAAGCACTTTCCCTAAAATAGGGTATTTAATAGGGGCATCTGCTATATAGAGCTGATATTCTAGAACGGAATAAAGTTATACCTTATGAATTAGACCAATCAGAGAGCTTTATTTATGCTTAGTGTACCTGTATACTTACTATAATCTAGCCAATTAAAGGCACTCAATTTGGCGCTAAAACCCTTTAAGATCCACTTTTAAATAGGTATTCTATTGCTAAGGGTATTCCATTAGACCCTGACACATCTTAGAACCCTAGCAGCTCGCGTCTCGAAACTCGATCCTTTCCAGGTTATTAACGAAACGAGCTTGACAGATCATCCCGTCTCTGGCTCCCTCCCCTTAACATATTGAGGATGTCGGTCTTTGGAAAGCCGACCCTCCGTTTGCTGGGGCGTTAAACGCGCGCCAGCACGAGCTTAGAGCATGGACATTCTCGTAAACGACTTCTCCTGCGTCTATCAGGATCCCCAATGACCGCCCCAGCGCCTTGCCCGTTTACATCTCCCCATAGGTGTTGCGATGATAGGCGATCAACTTCATCCCTGCCCAACGAGACTGTAGTCAATGTCTCTATGCCACGATGCGTCTGTTGGAATGCATGACTGTCAGCCTGGATAGTTCGTCTTACATGCATTTTCTATTCCCGCTTGGTTGGCAGTACTTGGATCTCGTTTGCCCACACCTTTCCTCATAACCGCAATGATACGAGTAGCACTCCAAACGGCCCTGTGTGGCTTATGCTGAGACTCTTTTCCCGTGTTTGGTCAAACAGCCGAAACATGTCGCTGTTGTCCTCTGCCGTCGATACTGTTCTCCGTTGTTTGTACAACCTGCAATGACAAGGGGCCGCACGGCGTCGTCTCATTCTGGTGCTTGTCCCACCGATGAGTTTGCGCTGAAATGGATACCATGGCCACCAGCTTTGGAACTAGAGAAACAGTCAGATCAGGGGCGTGCTTTTCATTGTTTGCGGGTTTAACTCGCAGTAGCCGACGTTGTACGACATCAGTCGTTGTTGTGATGTTGGTAGGCAATGATTCTAGGAGTCAAATTTCCACGCATAAACATCCGAAGTGAATATTCCAATTCAGATCACTGGGTTGCTTAGCTTAATCAATCGGCTGGACTCGTAGGTACATTGCAAAGCAGAGCTCCCATTCGGCCTGTAAACGTATTTCGATGTGAACGACTTGGCAATTCGATCTGCATTATCCGAGTGGAGGAATCAGCTTGTGTTGACGACGCAGGGGTAGTCAGCAACGCTCGATGACGACAAGATCAGTATGTGGATTCTATTATTATCAAGTGTGGTTTAACAATTAGACAATTGGGATCAGACTCCGTGTGTTTGTTGGAAAGGTACCTACCTACCTTTGATCCATTGTGCAATGATACCTATTCGTTGGATGCGTTACAGGATCTTTAACACCTACCTACCTACCCAAGTACATAGGTACCTATTGAGTGGTATGAATGACCCCTTGCTTGCTGACCCCATAAATCAACCTTTCAATCAGGAATTCAACCGCAATTGAATTTTGATTCCATGCCAAACACGTAGCCTTTCTTCCCGTTTGCTCAAACCTCAAACCCCAGGTTCAGGGTAATCCCCAGAGCATGGTGAAGTGACGTTACCATCAAGGTCCCTGGTAGGCTGCTTGCAACCCCACCTTAAGGCACAAACGAACCAAATCGCCAGATCTCTATATCACGTGCGCCATCACACCAGGCCCAGGGAATAGCGGGGCATTATCCGTCAATCAGATTCATGGCTGCCACTTCACACTGTCGCTCGGCTGCATGGGAAAGTACAGGTGCTATGCAACTCCACCAGAAAGTGACTTGCGTCCATCCAATCTTGAGTGTTGAGCTCCGAGCCTTCAAGCCTAGCCTCGAGCAACACCAAACAAAGACTCTACGACATATTCACACTCTTTCACCCTCGCCCTGCAACATCCGTAAATACCTCGCATAGCGCTCGCGCTCGCGCTCGCAAACCACAAGTATTTTATCGGTTTACTCGTCGGGTACCTCCCCCGCAGGCGTCATCGCTGACCTAACCCTGACCTTGGCTGCTCCGACTGTGAGTGCCTCATTTTGAGCCGCCCCCAGACCCTCCACTCGCAACGTCCGCTCTCGCAGCCGCCTCACGACCGCATTCTCCCCGTCTCGAGACGCGCAATTCTTGCCGCTTTCCAGCTGACACGTACCCGCGTATTTTAGACATTGACTCTCCTACATCCTCCTCCAGACGACAGCCACGTGTCGCGCACAGCATCTTCATGCCCTCAACTGCCCTACTCCCGTAACCTACGATGCCGGCCAACAATCAGAGACCGGCTGTCCAAACACCGGCATCGCCACGAAACACTGCTAAATACACCAATAAAGATGGCTCCAAGTTCATAACCGTTCCCAAGGGCACTCCCTCCGAATCCTCCCTGCCTTCGACCCCCACAACTACCAAACCCAGCGCCCCCCCACTAGAGACCTCCAACACCAACGATGACCCTGCTCCGGCTGTCAACCGCAAGAAGCAGAAGCGTCGACAAAAGGCGGCTGCTAAAGCGGCTGCCCAACAAGCTGCAAATGGGCATGGAGACGAGGTGTCGAGGGATGGTAGTGGTGCAGGCTCCACGTTCGGCCGCGGCCCCGCTGATCACGAAGAGGTCGAGAGCGACGATGAGCACGAGTATATCCTAGCCAGCGAATTGACAGGTCCAACTTCCAATGGCCATTTATCCGCGGACGCCAGATCCAAGAAGAACCGCAAGAAAAAGAAGAAGGGGGCAAACAATGACTCCGCATCACCAATTCCGGAAACCCTCGAACACGAACTGCAACCTAACCCACCGCGAGGTTCTGGCATGTCCCGCGATAAGATATGGAGTACGAGCAACCAAGAAGAGCGGGAACGCATCAAAGAGTTTTGGCTTGGATTGGGCGAAGACGAACGGAAATCCTTGGTCAAGGTGGAGAAGGACGCGGTGCTAAAGAAGATGAAGGAGCAGCAGAAGCACACTTGCAGCTGTACTGTTTGCGGAAGAAAGCGAACTGCGATCGAAGAAGAGCTGGAAGGGCTTTACGATGCCTATTACCTGGAACTGGAGCAATTTGCAAACCAAGGCGAGGGACCTCCTATGCTACCGTCAGCCCGTGATTTCGCCCTAAGACCACCCCGAGGTTTACCATCGAGCTATACCAACCGACCGCCATCCCGTGGCCGGATAGTAGAGCATGTGGGGGACGACGAGGACGAGGATGATCTGGAAGAGGTCTATAGCGAAGACGAAGTGGAGGACGACGATTATAGTGACGACGAACCTCCCGAAGAATTCCAAACCTCTCACGAGCGAGACGTCGCTGATTTCTTGACGTTTGGCAACAGCCTGCAAGTCAAGGGTACGCAGCTCCTTGAATCACTTCTCCACAGATATGGTAACATGGACTTAGGTGGCATTCTCACCGTGGCGGATGACCTCCTTAAAAACGACGGCAAGCGCTTCATCGAAATGATGGAACAGCTTGCAGAACGTCGGATGGCAAGGGAGGAAGACGCTCGCGAGCACTTCTCACGAGGCTACGGTCACCCCAACGGCTCATACTCCAATCCTCATAATCATCCTCCTCCTGAAGAAGACGAATACGACGAAGAAGAGGACGAGGAAGAAGATTATGACGATAGCCAAGACGAGGAGTATGAGGATGAAGAGGTATACTCAAACCCCTCTGTGATGCCATCCCAGTCCCATACTGAGTGTTGCTGCCAGGACCAAATGACTGAGGAGCAACGAATGGAGGAAGGCCGCCGCATGTTCCAAATATTCGCCGCGCGCATGTTTGAGCAGAGGGTGCTTTCAGCCTACAAGGAAAAAGTCGCAAAGGAGCGTCAACAGAAACTTTTAGAAGAGCTGGAGGACGAGGACCGAAAGGTCGAACAACAGAAGGCTAAGAAAGCAAAGAACGCTCAGAAGAAGAAGGATAAGGCCGCTCAGAAGAAGCAAGCCTTGGCCGAGGAGCGAGCACGCAAGGAAGCCGAGAAGGCCGCGGAAGACGCTGCACGGTTAGAAGCTGAGAGGCAACGGGTTGCTGAACAAAAAGCCAGGGCCGAAGAGAAACGCAAGCAAAAAGAAGCTCAGAAGAAGGCTGAGGAGGAGGCTCGTTTACGAAAAGAGGCCGATCGACAACGACGACTCCACGAGCAACGCGAAAAACAAGCCGAACAAGAGCGAAAAGCCCGAGAAGCCAAGGAGAAGGAGAAGAAGCTTAAGGAAGAGCAGCGACAGAAAGACAAGGAGGCTCGCGAACAGAAAGAGCGCGAAGCCCAAGAACGAAAGGACAAGCAGGAACGCGATAAGCGGGATAAGGAAGCCCGTGCTGCCAAAGCCCAGAAGGATGCTCAGGCAGCCCGCGAGGCCAAGGAGAAGCTGAAAGAAGAAAAGGCAGCTGCTCAAAAAGTAGCAAGCCAAGCATCGCAGCCCATTCAAATCCCGAAGCGTGGCTCACAACACCCTGTTTCCGTACCGACTGTCCTCCCGCAACATCCTGCGAGCTACGCATCCCCTAAGATACCAGTTGCGACTCCTGTGATACCCAAGGCACCGACTCCTATTCGGCCCCGGACTTCGTCTCAGCAACAGGATACGGCGCCGATAAACTCGTCGGCATCACAATCCGCTTCAGCTTCAGCTACTAGCCAAAACCCTTCGCCTCATTCGATGACACCAGCTCATATGAGTCCTGGCCCTATTGGTCAACGCCAAGGAAGCATAAGCACGACGGCAACGACTTCGCAGCATTCTCACTCGGTTTCACCTACCAACGGACACTCCAGGCTGCCCGGACAGGCTACCCCTTTCCAGATGCCAATAGGAATACCACCACCCCCAGGATTGGCTCACCATCATCCCCCACCAGGCTTCGGGAACCGTATCCCCCCCGAACACATCTTTTCAGGATTCAGGCCTCCCGTCATGCCCCCACCCGGTATCAACGGACCAGCTGGGCGTGGATTATCTCAGATGCCTATACCCCCAGGATTTTCACAGCCTGCTGCTGATCCATATGAGATGGGCGGCTTTCCCATGGCGGCGGATATCCCTCCACCGACGCATCGTCGCCAAAGTTCATTGCAGTTTGACGATACGCCCCCAACTCCGGCACAGCCCATAGGGCGACCTGCACCCATTGGACGCCCTGGAAGCATCAATTATGGCCGTTCATCCAACGACAATGAGGATGAAACTACACACTTGGGTAGTCGGGCTCTCCTGGAAGACGATGAGCCACTGGGCGCTGAGGTTAACCCCGCCAGCTTGCGAAACCAACCTCCAGGACCACGTGGTGATTTTCCCATGAGTCCATTCTCGGGCTCGGCGTTTGCGATACCACACAATCCATGGGGGCCTCCTGCTGTCGGCGGACACCCGTTGCCTCCCCCCGGATTCAACAATCCCGGATGGGGACCAAGCGTGCCTCCAGGCTTTACCATGGGATCTCCCGTTGCTCCAATGAGTTCTCTTCGCGCACCAGCGCAGCCCCGACACGTTCTTGTCCGTTCAATGCTCTGCCAGGCTTGTAAGGAATTAGCGAGCACGGGCGACCCCGAAGGCTATATTGATATTGCGAGTATCAAGTCCAGAGTCGATGTTATGTCAGGCGACCACAGTATCTCGGAACTCGATTTGCTAAATCTCTGTGAAACAGAAGGAAGCCCATCTAACGGAGGCGGAACGTTTGACGTCAGGCGCGATGCTGGAGGACCTGGGAAGCACACCGTGCGCTGGGAGCCGGACTTACATGATGGTTTTGGTGCTCCACACCGAGCAGTCGGCGCTCCAGGTGAGATTGGTAGCCCTTTGATGAGCCAAGCATCGCTGCGAGGGGGAATGTAGGATGACTCCCACAGAAGCCGGGCGAGTCAGCGGACCAGTGGCGAATCCGTATCCGTCAGAGATCTGGTGCGTGATAGCAGTCCACTTGCTGCAATCGGTAGTGACAGAGGGAGCATTTCGTCTGTGGACAACACACGGGGCTTAGTGCACATATCCCGGCTCGATCGCTCAGAGGTCTCGGCACAAGGGTTGAGTAACTCATCCTAGTTGGATGCGACAAATTCATCCATTGGAAGAAGAGCACAGCATTCGAGTCAGGGTTTGAGGAACGAAGATACACTTGATCTATCCATAACAAGACCACTCAGCGTGGAATTGGACGATGGAACAAGACGTCGCGCACATACCCCACAGGAGCTTCTGAACACTATACGAGGGCAAAACCGCCATGGCGAGTCTGGGTCTACATGTTAGACTCGCAGATAGTCTTGTGATAATCGGCATGGAGATGTCTGATACCATGCTGCCAATCATTGCAGCGTTAAGGGACGGATCGGGAAAGCGAATCAGCGGATCAGCGTGAAATTATCGCTGATGACAATGAAAGGGGGAATCTTATTCAAGTACCGGATAATAAGCATCATGAGCCCTTGAGCGGGCTCTTATAATGCATGCGCTTTTCAGATGCTGTGAATGTATACCATGTAGCACCTGCTATATTGACATATAGCAAGCAATTTCTTGAGGCAGCATCAAGAGCTGACGTTGGTCGCTGAATGCACATGAGCCGTGACTTTGCTTGGAGATGCCGGTCCGGGCAGATGACGGATCGAAACGGTTCAAACGTTGTGACATTCGGCCTCAATATGTGAACTTTATACCCATGTCTGTACTGTAGGTGGAACTCGATGGTGAGCTACAGCATCATGTGAGAAGCCACGAGGAGCAAGATGGAAGCACATGTAATACTTGAATTCAACGTCTAGCCTTGACCCGTCCCCGTTTCATAAGGTAAATAGATAGATACATTCGCACACTAAAGTAGCAGACTTTATCCTTTCCCGTTGCTCCGAAATACTCAAACATGACATCAAGGTCTGTTCCCCCAGGCCTGAGATTCAGGGTATCAAAAAAGACGTCACCCTCGGCCTTGACAGTTTTCAAGCCCTTGAATT
Organism: Fusarium sp. NRRL 66739; assembly: GCA_021655895.1. NCBI lineage: Eukaryota > Fungi > Ascomycota > Sordariomycetes > Hypocreales > Nectriaceae > Fusarium > Fusarium sp. NRRL 66739. The sequence continues at coordinate 82,395 of JAJJWO010000494.1, forward strand.
TTGCTTCCTGCGCTGATAATCACTCAGGGATTATAATGAGACAGGGCAAGTGCTCATAGAGAGGCCAGCTCAGCGTCGTGCCCAGAAGGGACCTCAGTTTGCGTACTGGGGCTCCTCGGTCACGCTCTGTAGGTGTCTGGTCCCCATGGACCTCCCTCGACCAGACCGCTCCGCCTAGATTCGGGGCTGCTCCTGGGACTGGTCCTGGAAGGGGTTGCCGCCGCCGGGAGCGGACTGGCCGGATGCGTTGCGCATAAGAGGCTGACGCTGGGCAGCACGCTGCTTCTTTGTGGCGGCACGGGCGAGGGCGACGGCCTCGGACTTTGCGACAAGACGCTTCTGCTCCTTGCGGTCGCGGCAGCACATGAAAGTCAGGTAGCCGAGCATGAGGGCGGCCGAGGCGGCGAAGATGATGGCGATGATGACGCCGGCCGTGTCCATCTCGCGCTTCTGCATGCAGATGTCTTCGTTGTTGGCATCGAGAGTGCAGATGACATCGCTCTTGCACTTGCTGGTGGTGACCTCGGTGGGGAAGCAGGTGGCTGTCTGAGTCTTGCCGCTGACCGTCTCGAGATCGCACTGCTCGGTCGACTTCTTGCTGGTGGCGAAACAGTCCTTTCCTCGCATGGTGTCGGTGGCTCGCTTCCTGAGTTCGCCCGTGGTCATAGGGGCGGCGGCCTCCTCGGCGCGAGGGAGCAGCGTTAACGGGGCAGCGGCGGCATAGCGCTTCTTGAGCTCGCCCTCTTCGACGAGGTGGGAGCAGCGCTCGAGGGTGTAGTGAGCCTCCTGGGCGGCGGCATCGGGGGAGCAGCCGGCCTTTGTGTAGCAGCCGGTGAGGGCAGCCTCGTCGGTCTCCTGGAGGTTGGAGAGGCAGTAGGAGAGGGCGGCCTTGTTGGCACAGTCAGCAAAGGCGGCGAGGTCCTCGCTGTGGTTGGCGAGACATTCGCGCTGGACGGCGGCGAGGGCGTTGCCTGCAAAGAGGACGGCAGTTGAGAAGCGCATATTGGGCGGTAACGTTATCGGATAGATAGACTTTGTGTGTGTGTGCGTTTGTTTTGTCGGAGATGAATGCCCAGCAAAAGCCCCTAATTTCTTTGTCGAACACGAGAGAAAAGAGCAAAACCAAGACGAGCTCAATTCCTAAAAGGAAAGGGAGATGCGATGAGATATGTTTTGATGATGAAACAGAGAAGAAGGGGGGGATAGAAAACAAGAAACAAGGAGGAGGAGGGAAAAGCGAAGGGATTATCCGTATTTTGGGCTGAACCTTGGAGAAAAAAGACCTAGAGCAGAGCAGAGCAAAGGCCAGGGGACGTGAGGCGGCCTTTGGGGCTGGGCTGGGCTTACTGTACGTGGACGTGTTGCTGTTGCATTATTATGGGGATCTACGGGAGAGAAAACTGCCTGTGCTAAAAAAAGGATAAAATAAAAGGGGAGATGGGCCATCAGCCACACTTGACTAGGCCTGAGTTGGACTAGGGCGTGCGAGATTGGGGTTCTTTTGTTTTGCAAGCTGAGCTGTCTTCGCAGTGCCGTTGGTGGAGATGAGGCTATACTGCTACTGTAGCTACGGTCTTTGCCTTGTTACCGCAGAGATTGTCATGGAATGTCTGTCGCCATGTTAGGCCCGTGATGACGGCTGATGCCAGCTGGTGCTGATGGTGAAGCATCTCATGTGGGGACTAATAGAACCTCCACTCAATTAAAAGAGCTGTGCTGACTTGATGGAAAACAAAACAAAGAAACACAGAGAAAGTCAGACCTATCTATTATAGACATGACTACAAGAGCATCATGGACAATATTACAGAGCCCTTTGGCATTTCTATCCACCGCAACCTGGAGATGAAGCCAATATTGCTGCTGACATGCTGAAACCTCACTCTTGAAAATACCCTTGTCCATAATAAGCACAGCAACGTGAGAGTGGCTGAAATGGCGGACAACCCGAATTGAAGTGCGAAAAAGTGGAGCGGCTGGTGAGACGACGACGTGTGGAGACAATGAGAATGTCATTTGTTTTAATTGGTTTTCTTCAATGCTTGTCTTGAGTGCATTTGTGTTGTCTGGTTGTTTCCTAGCTGTAATAACAACATTATGTACAAAGAAGGATAAGATGAGACTAGACAAGACAAGACAAAGAGCGGAAGAAATAAGCATATATCCTCTTGGTGATATCCATCCTATCAAAGGTAAGGTGCCTGTCTATAATAACAAATAATACAATTTTTTCTCTCCTTTTTTTATAAAGCAATAGTATAGAATATATCGTGGTAAATTTCTTCCAGCACATGCTGAACCTTGTATGGTGCATCATCATAATCGTCTTGTAAGCTCAACTCGGCTCCCGCATATCCTCACCTTCACTTGAGAAAAAAAGAGATATAGTAAGATAAAGAAGAGTAAAGAGAGAAAAGAAAGGATGGTAGTAAATTGAAAATAAAGACACACCTAACCTTTCGTTTAGATAGCAAGTAGACAGAGAGAGTACAGGGGAAACAGAAGCAGCAAGAGAAAAAGAGAGAATCCAGTGCCTATCAACTACAATTTCATTACCAATCAATGTACGGGAAACGAGGGAATAAGCTCTCTCCAAGTGTTTGCATTCATTATAGGAAATATACGACTCCTATGCTAGTTAGCTTGATAGGTAGAGGAATCATGCCTTGTTTTTCCACAAACACATCCAATCATCTGCAATCTCGGAAAAGTCTTCCTTCTCTAAATGCCTTTGAACACGTCTTCTCCAATCTGCTCTCGAATCGTGATCATGACCAGGAAGATCCATCCCACCTGAAACACAGAACTTGGTTCTAATCCATTCCCTAGGGACGAATCCAGCTGTCTCCCAATCAATTAGTCCGAGCGAATTGTCTGCCGCATTCACGATGATGTTCCCAGGGCCCAGACCGCAATGATAGAAAAGAAACTTTGAGCAATCCATTCCAACTTCTTTGCAATTCTTCATCAAATTCACGGGACTGCAGTCTTCGGGAAGCCCACACCGCGTCAGGTAATGATCCGACAAATGCTTGCCGTCAACACCACTAATGGTGTCAGTATGCCACATTGACAATTCTCGACAAATTTCCGCAATCCTAGAGACATAATGTTGCTTGGTCATCTCATCCGTAGTAGACCAGACGATGCCAAGCGTCTCGCCAGTAAGCTTGCTTTGTACGATGTAGTATCGATTGTTATACTCGTTATGGTAATGAACCTTGGGAATGGAGAAGCTCAGTTCTTGTTTATCGTGAAGATACTGCAACGTAGTGTGTTCTCGCGTTGAGTGACGGTCCAATATTTTGACTTTGCAAACAGCGTCGCCAACAACCCATGCGGCTGATGCATCGCCAGCATCGTAGACCTTCTTGATGCAGCTGTTTGCCGAAAGTGGCCGTGATGCTGGCACTGGGAATGCAGCTTCTGAGAGGTTGTAGAATGATCCCTTGCCATCACTCCAGCTGGGTTTACAAAAAGGCGTTTCAGTTCGAGTTAAGAGGATCCTGCCTCCTATGATCCAGCAGTTATCGTCAATCTCCCTTACAGACTCATTTACGGAACAAAGAGACATGGTGAATGTAGAGTAAAAAGGGAGAGACAGCGAGCCTGTTGAGAGCGGTCTTGGTCCTTACACCAGTGCCGATGTGTTGCCGACGTACATGTCGTCAAAAGGGTGTCAGTAAGCATTGTCTTGCAGGTTTCACTGCAGAATGGATTTCCAATGTCGCTCAACAGTCATTGATATTGCCTTTTCGAGCGTGGAGAGGACGACGTGGAATAGCTGTGAATATCCCGAGCATCTACCGACATCTTGTACCAGGCGCTGGCTGTTGCGTGACAGAAGGCGCTTCAGAGGCTCGTTGATTGGTGCCTGTCTTGATCAGTTTTATTGCTGGAAATGCCCGAAATCTTGATAGTCGTACGTCATGCTCTGTTCGTTGAGTAACGTAGGCGCAGCCAATCGAGAGGAATCTAGGGAATGGCCATGTGAGTCTACCTACGTCATCACCTTTTGGCTTGAGCTTCGGTCCTGCTTTCGCCTCTCGTGGAGAGTGATTGCACAAGCTTTCCACAAGTATAAAAAGAGCAACAAAGAACCTAGGCCTTGCTGCTTTAATCCGTATACTACCTACCCAAATCATCTGTCGCTGCACTTCTACTACTGCCGACCAACACGTAAAGAACACGCAACCGTCATCATGCCTCTTGTGGTCCCTGGTATCAACTCAACCTCCGGCGACAAGGCCGAGGAGTGGCAGAACAAGCTTGTCGGCAAGAAGCTCTCCGACGAGGAGTCATCCACCGAGACGGTAAGCTGATGCTCTGTTGTGAAGCTCGAGACACGCTGCTAATACGCGTCGCAACAGGTATTCGCCAAGCGAGACCTCCCCCAAGAGACGCGCATCATCGAGCCCGGCATGATGGTCACAAAGGACTTTAACGAGAACAGACTCAACGTTCACCTCAAGGATGACGGCACTGTTTCACATGTCGTCAAGGGCTGATTTGACCCCTCCATTTTTTGGGGATGGTGATGGGGATGGCTTATGAACGATACGATTGACCGTGAATGGATGGATACAAGACTCGCCCGCAACAGCAAAGGCACAAGAGAATAACAGAATCAATAATCTCTTTAATAATACACTTATGCCGTGATTTTCTCCGTCGTGCTGCATCTTTCTTTGTCTTGTGTGGAAAGCATCACGCGTAAACTGCTTTTTGTCGGCACCTCTCTTATTGCATCTCGAGATTTACCCCGCCACGTCCGATGCCGCGGGGCACTCATCGACTTGACTTTTCCCCCTACAAACAGCCCACCCCCACCACAGCACGACACGCCACGATACAGCACGACACGAGCTTCATCTTTACTAGAGCTTCATTGATCTTGGTCTTTGCTATTGTTTGTTATTCCAATCGCTTTACTTAGCTATTCCTCACCGCGGCACTGCCGACAACCCGCCACAATGTTCAAGAAAGAGTAACTCCTCCCCGTCCTCAACCTCTCATCTCCCATCTAACCTCGAAACCAGAATCCAGAGCTCCCCGAAGCAAAAGCTCAAGTCCTCCGTCCAGCGCTCCCTTCGACAGAACCTCCTCGATACATACCCCCTTCTCAACCCCTACATCGACGAGATCCTACCCAAAAAGGCCTCCCTCTCGAGCATGAAGTTGACCGACCGTAACACGCTCTACGTTCTGGACTCGACGCCCCTCTTCTACCAGCAGGACCTTACCTCAATTCTCATCCCCCATCTTCGTCTCGTCCACCGCTTTCCCCAGGCGTTCCCCAGTATCCGTATAGATCGAGGTGCCATCCGCTTCGTGCTCTCGGGCGCTACCCTCATGGCTCCTGGATTGACCTCGCCAGGCGGTAGGCTGCCAGCTGACGGTGCGCCTGAGGGTGTTCAGGAGGGTAAGGAGATGGATCAGAAGTTGGAAGACGATGGACGATGGAGCAGGGAGCTTGTCAAGGGTGAGCCAGTGGTTGTCATGGCCGAAGGCAAGGAGGAGGCCGCTGCAGTGGGAACTCTTGTGGCGGGGACTAAAGAGGTAAAGACCAAGGGCAAGGGACCTGTAATTGAGGACGCGCACTTTTTGGGCGATGGCCTGTGGAACCTGAGCACTGAATGAACTCCTGACGGGTTTGGGGATTGGAGTAGGATCTTGTGATACCAATGAGCGGAGAGAAATACAGCCGTTCGAATCAGGACTAGATGTCGGTTAGCGAGGATTGTCGAGGGGTGCTGGAAACCAGAAAAGCCATGTTTAGACTCGCATAGCACATAACATTGTCGGTTTGGAGCCTCTTATCTCTATCAGATATTGCTGTGACGCCTAGGTTGATATTTATGACGAACGATATTGGTTACCGAGCAATATAGTCGAAGTATCTCCAACTTGCTGTCTAGGTATAGGTAATTGCCATTGAAAACAAGCTGCTCTGAACAGACATGATTCAACATTCTGTCATAGCTTCGCCTGTACTTCAAGATAATCTTTTGAGGATCAATAGGGTGTGGCTTCTTTTTGTCGTTAACACAGATGGACTTGAAGTTGTCACTGTGTGACTGTAGGTCTTTTGCGTTTCAGACAATGTAATACATCAAGTTTTGGTATCTGCACAGTTATGTTGAGTGGAATGCTGGTCATATGCTGCAAATAGTACTGAATAAAGGGGTAGCTGCAACGTACGCTATGAAACACGGAGGTTGAACAATCCTATTCAATAAGAGAAAATTTCATGTCATCAAGGCTTTTAGACGTGAAATGGATAAGTAAGGTTGGTTTATATCGAATTCCTTTGACGGATAAAATTGCGTATTGGCGCGATTAAGTTCTGGCAACCTCGGGGGAACGTCAGGCACTCGATGTGACTCAATTAGCTCTGAGACCATTGTATCTATTGTTAGTCTGATCGTGTGGTCTACTCGTATATGTTCGGTAAGGGATCTGCTTGCTGGTTTCGTATAAGCAGATGAGATGTCAGGACACTTGGGCTGTAGCGGCTAACCAAGATGACAGCATCATGTATTGATAGATTGATTTTTGAGGTTATAAACCAAGTTAAAGGCTCTACCCGTGACTATACTCTAGTGAGTCCACCTCCATGTCACCCATCCTACAAAACCAACGCCCGTGATCCAGTGACCTGCCGCTTTCCACCTCAGTTCGTTCCCACCATTCAGCCAGACAACTATCCCATCACCAATCCTCACGACCGATAAGACTGCTGCAAAAGTCGTCACAGCGCTCTCATTGCCTTGCCATTGCAGCGCCATCAACGTCAGACCGTACGAGATCTCGCGCAATCCCTTCAAGTACATAAGAGGTGATACGGCACCACTCTTGTGATTTGGGGTGAAAGATTCAAGCTGGAGACCAACATGACCATATTCTTTTCGTGGCGAGAGTAAAGCCATTATGCCACGACTGACGCACGCGCCCCCGAGAATGTAGGAGGGGATGGATGAGAAGGTGGTCATTTTGAGACTTTGACTATAGGATTTATCAGAACTAACGGTGTTTGAGTTGTATGTCCAATCACGAGTCTTGGTAGTAAGGGCGGCGACTATCTAGTTCGAAGAAAATGCTTACGCATTAACCTACTTGGGATAGACTAGACCACGTGTATTATTATCACCTCGTAAGCATGGATTTCTTGGGTTAGAAAAAAACGTATATTTCAGCGAATTCGTGAGTTATCATGAAAAAATGCTGTATAATGAGAAATAGCTCTATGTATTGGCAACTTGAAACTATCGAAAAGTTTGGCGTTGAAAATGCTTAATGAGCGGAGACATAAAATTGCTCTATCTAGAGATGTTCAGACCTCCTTTCGAGACCAGGTAGAATATCTCTTGTGCATCGTGATGCGGAATATGAAAGCTTTGCGGGCAGTGGTGTGGTTTCATTGACAATTTGGCCTTCCAAGAAAAGGCCTGACAAACTCTATCCAAATTGCCAGTTCATTATACGAAAGGTGGCTTTGGTAATTTTGAAACCATCCCGCTGAACTGAAGTTAAAGGCAAGCGAAGCATCCGAAGTTGTGGCTTCGATTTCTGCTTATAGATATGGATGCTTTCTGGGCCTCATGCGGAATATCATCACGATGCATTTCCGAATCCGTTGTTGAAGCCTTCTGAACGTCCAGAGAAACCGCGATCCATGGAATTACGAGCATATCCTGTATGTGATTACCAAAACGTGTGAATTCCGCTCCGACTGTCGGTCAGCCATTGTAGACCTGGAGCCGACCGTTTTCCGCCATATCCGGGGATCGATGTAGAGACAATCAGGACGTCGTGACTTCTTCTGCCGGGTTGATCGGCAATTGTCTTGCAGCTCAATACGATAGAGACGTTGAGGCTTGAGCTTACTTATACTTGCGCATGGAGGCTTGTCCCTCGGCAGTTTCTGCTAAGAACTTTACGGTACCCAGCCATGGTCTAGACTCTAGACTTGAGCGTTCCGGAGGCTGATCTCGTATCTCTGAAACTTTCCTGCCGTGCTTTGATGTAGATCAACTATATAGGACCCAGCTCAGGACGCTCATCTAGACAGGAAACCCTCAAGAGCTCAGTCTCATCTTCCTTTAGCACTCAGCACTCAGCTTCAGTTTCAGTTTCAACTCACAAACAAAAACAACATCTTCACCATGCAGATCAAGACCCTCCTCCTCACCCCCCTCCTCGCTGCTGGCCTCGCCTCAGCAGCTGCTCCCAAGCGAAACTTGTTCGAGGTCAAGGCCCTCCATGAAGGCACCCACATCCACCATTCAACGATCCAAGCCGCCTATTCCACACTTCAGTTCAAGATGCACAAGCAGAACGCCAACTGCGGCAAGCGCAAGGGCGACAACTTCGCCGTCTTCGAACTCGTCGGCGACGAGCTCTTCCTCTACCACAAGACGGGAAGAGCTCACCAGCAGGTCTGGGTCAACCGCTCACCCGCTACCCATGGCGTCGTGGGCTACACCAACAAGCCCAAGCAGGTGCCTGTGAAAGTAGAGTTCAAGGGCTGGAGCATCGACCACAGCGGCGCTCTTCACTTCAAGGGCAAGGGACTTATTGCCTGCCCTGTTGACCCCGACAAGCCTAATGGCCTTCACGATATCTGGGTCGACGTTGGGTTGAAGAACCCTAACGGCGGCCCAGGCTGCGTTCCCTTCACTGCTCAGACCTTGCACGCCAAGAACCCTGCCAGCTGCTGGTACACCGCGGCGCCAGGAGCCTTATGAATGGAATGCCATCACGAGGGGCTGGGTTGTAATAGAGAGACGTAACTTGAATACTTAATGAAAGACTCGTGTTATTAACAAAAATAAGATGCAAAAAAGAACTCCTGTGTATCACAGGTGGCTGGATCTCTCCCGCCGGGAATTGAACCCGGGTCTCAAGCGTGACAAGCTTGCATACTGACCACTATACTACGGAAGACTAACAGGCTGAGACCTGCTGTAGTGATGGCTGGTTGAAGGGATACCTGATATTTACAATATATATAGCCCCGTCACATGAGAGACTACCCAGGACGCTCAGTACCTATCTTGTCTCCTTTGGCACCTACCAAAATTCTATGATTTTACAAGACGTATCTGAGATTAAGAAAGGACTTCCAATGTGAGCCACTTATCGTGCCATCACTGTGACTGTATTCAGGTATTGCAACCTGTTCGAAAGACCGGTCAGTCCTTTCATCTTCCATGGCCCCTGGAGAGTTGCAACTTGCAACTATACACAATGCGCTGACTTTGTGCTATTACAAATAACAGCCCAGAAGAATACGTCTAATAGTACTCACAGACATCAACATGGCTGTATTGCTGCCAGATACTGCCTCTGAGTCCATCTGAAGCGAGGCAAGGGGGATACTGGTCGGACCATAATTTTGGGAGATACGTGCGAGACCTAAGCACATTGCTAGCCCCTTGGATTTTCTTAAACAACTTTTTGAAGGAATTTCAGGTTCATCACCATGCTAATCGTATACTACCTATAGAGATCGACATGTCTGCTATATTTTGCCCAAGCTCACAACGTCCATCGACATAGTCAATGCCTTCGAAGCAGGTTCAACTGAATCATGAAGTAAAGAAAAGAGGCCTCAGGATTGAAATAACTAATCTAGCATGCTCCTGAAAATGGACATCTGATACGCCATGTCCGGCGTCCTAGAACGTTTACGCTTGTGGGACTCTCCGATGCAACTTTCATCTCGTCTAAAAGCGCGGGTGAAATGAATTATTGCAAAGGGTCTGACGAAAGAGAAAGTGGTGTTGAGTGCTAGCAGAAGTAGAGATTAAAATGTGATATAACTATTTCAAATAGTTGTCTGGTCTTTTATACTAGGCTATAAACTCATTATATGAAATCCAAATGAAGGTTTTATAGAGTTTTGTAACACTACGGATGACTACTTGACATAAAAATATTTACAGGTAAAACATTCTCAGGTAGGAATTACAGAGAAAGAGACTAGAATGTTTTCTTTATCCATCAGAGTGTAGCTGTAGGCGGCCGAGACGGGTTGAAGTACCTTAGTCAGTGAGCGACAAAGAATCAGACAGTGTTTCGCTTGCTGCCCACTGATTTTGGCTAGATTGAATCTAGAAAAGCTGTCTTAGGAAAATTTGCGCTCTGCGTTGCTGGGCGAGGAAAGTTGGTGAAGCATGGTGGCTATTCAAGGTTTGGGAAAGGCGTCTTGTTCGTCGATGGGCAGCCATTCCACACGACTGATAGAAGAGCTCTAAGAGTGAATGCACCGACTGTATCACCAGGAGCGGGAACGTGATATGTAAATCAAAGGCACTGCATTTTTATTATTACCCTTGACTTGGGCCTTGTCTAGATACATGGCTCAGCCTGCTGAGCAGGATTGAAAAATGGAAATGACACTGTCTACGAGTCGTTCCCTCGCTTGTGAGACAAGCCAAGAGAGAAATAGATGGCTAGATCATGTTGATAGGCGCATCGGCTGGGGGAAGAACAGCCGTCTCCCTACAGATGCGACGGCGATGGTGGTGGCCATAGTTTCCAGGAGTGGAAATAGAGGAGACGGGAGGCTGTATGATAGCCGAACCCAGAGACAGCACCGAGACATTATCATCAGGCGTCCCGGAAGGCCGTTCAGTGGCCTTCTCGAAAGGGGTCGAGTCCTCTTCCACAGCTTCTACAGCATCCAACCAAGGATGCATTCCAAGGCCTGTCCGGCTGAAGAAGGCACGGTATACCGGCAGAAAGGTCCTCCCAGGGTTGCGCCCAGCTGACTTGTAGTGTTTCTCGACAGCGTCAACGAACTCATCATCGAAGTCGACTGTCAAGACGGTCCACCATATGTGGTCCACGGTGTAGACGTACAGCCCGACCAAGTCTCTGGGTGGCATGTAGCTATGGAGTCGGCTGTCCGCGACAGCCACTTTCCATGCCCGGTAGATTTCTTCCGAGCGGTACTTGAAGTATGCCCGTCCAAGGGAAAATGGGTTGGCGTGAGGGTTGTAGTGGAACATTCGCAAAGCGACATAGCGGTGGAGAGTACTGCCCAGCTTCCTGATCTCGTTGGTCATTCCCTGGCCCAAAGCGAACGAAAGTGACGACAAGATGAGAGGGAGATTGAGTCCATTCTCGGTGCCAATGAAGCCGCTGGGAGACGCAAAGATCTCGAGCAAAAGAGCAAATATATCGCCGTGAACTTCGGGCATGTTTGCTTGCAGCAGGAACTCCTAGCCTGGCTGGCCAGCAAACACGTCGATAGGAATCATGAAGTTCTTGCCACTGGCTTTGACTCTGTACATCTGTCTCCCGCTGTAGAGTCGTTAGCGTTAGCCTCATGCTGGAGAAGAGCCAAGGAGATAACAGAGCTTACCTTGAGAAGAATCTAGCGTCCAGTTGGCGGGCCTGACCCTCAGGAAACATGTCCTATAAATACATGTTAGTATGAGAGTATGATGGCAGGTCGATTATGATAGATCAGAAGAAATACTATAGCCTATGACGGGGTAGAATTAAACACTTACGGTACCAGGAAGCATCCAAGGCTGAGTCGGAGCTTCGTCGTCATCACTTTCCGATCCATGGTAAGACCTGGCGAAAACAACAGTCAATCCGACTCTTTGAATCGTCTCCTGACTGGCAGAAGCAGGAATCTCCTGCTGATTCACCGACGAAGCCGCAAGGGATGGGGAACGATCAGGACGCCAGCCAGGGGGGTAGTCATTGGCAAGACAACGCTGAAGCTCTGGAAGAGATGAACCGCGGGTAAGGCGATGGTGGGCTATATCTTGGGACCGGCGTTGAGCTGCTGCCAAGTCGGCATATCGCTGAGGCCCTTGACGGTCTTGACGGCGAGTGATGCGGTCCCAGACGGACTGGACTCGGGTGCCAAACGTTCCTTGAGGCATGGTTGCGTTTGGATCAGGCTTGAATATAGAAGGAGTGAAAGTCCTAAGACTACCAAAGAACGTTAGCCTGCCGTCAAAAACAACTATGAGCGAAAGAGACCCTGGAAGACTCAAAGCAAGGTCCCAAGCCATCTTCAAGTACCAGAGTCAAGATACCAGCACCAAAAACCTCCAATATCCACTTCAAAGACTCTCAAGTCTCTTGATAAGCCAATGAGGTACCAGTAAGAACAAAAAGGCTTCGAGAGGTACAGAGATCATGAACTTTGCGCCAACCTGTTCTTGACAGCCTCAGGACAAGACAAACTTGAGAATGTTGGTGTCCAAGTAGCCCTGAAGAAAGAAATGTCCAGAATGCATGTGCCTACAGACACAGAGACTTAGGTATAACAGGTTGGAAAGGGAAAAAACTTGAAGTGACTGTTTTCCAAAGCGATGGTATGTGAGAGCAAGCCACGAGAACGCTGAATTTCAAGAAGCTTTCACCGATAGACGATAGATGAGTTCAGTGCAACGTCACGTACCTTTGGTAAAGTCTTGAAGAGAAGAAGCACGACAAGGTGTTTGTGAAGAACTGCTTCCCAAAGATGGGATCGGTGGTGAAGGCGCGGTGACGCGATGTGAATCGCAGAGGACTCGAGGTGATCCGTGACGCGCAACAAAAGACGAAGCAGGAGGAGGAGATAAGGGAGGAATCAGAAAGTACGAAGACCTATGAATATGTCTTTGGCGAGGAGGACGTGTCTCGAGCTCTTTGAACAAGCTCTCGTGGACGGAAGAATGGGTCTGTGTTGGACGTAAGACCAAAAGCGAAGCCAAGAACTCGAGGAAGATCTGAGGAAGGACTTGGATATAACCAGGTATATAGAGGGTATAAACAAGATAAACCAAGTGTCGTGACAAAATATGTCATGTAAAAAAAGCAAAGGTAAATCAAAGGAATGACGAGTGAATCAAGGTGAAGATGCAGGGAGAGCGTTGTGATGGGCCAAGCTAGCTGAGGCGGATGCTTGGTTAGGGCCTGGATATCTGAGGAAGAATAGCTTCTCCGAGATTCTAAGGGTTGGAAATTTCAGACCCGTGTTTCAGCAACTACAGGCGTTATCATAGGGGGTCTGCCGGTTTCGGTATCAGATGAGGTCATACACGAGATTTACACCGCGCACCTCGTTGTTCTAGGGGCAGAGTTTTTATACAGACATTTATTACCACTGAGAAAGGGCCTTTCTGTGGCAATCTAGTAGAGACGTTTGCATTGAAGAGCATTCCGAGCAATTATGATGCTGATATCTTATGTCGTCGTTTTCACAGCTTACAGAGCAAACAATAGGATGGCGTTTACCGAATTTTCTGATTGTGTTTCATACATACATACATACGTGGGATTCTGTCCCGGGAGATGATTCTGTCTTCCTTTGTACCTCCCTTCCGCCTATGCAAGCAAGCAAATGTTCATCCTTGCTGAACTGTGGCAGTCTGTCCTGTGACTGCTCTGAAGGGCTGTGGCCTTACGTATAAAACCAATGTGAAACAAAGTCGAGCCGTTGCTATGTCGTGGAAGATCACGAAGTGTAGATTCGTCGATGGGGTTGTAAGGAGTGCAAGATAAATACTTTTTGGATCACTCAAGGCCCGCAAAGTCTATATCATCTCCTCCCACTAGATCTCGCAAGGTCGTCCAAAAGGCCTTGACAGTTCAGAGTCAAGAGTAGTATCGTAACTCGACATGGCTGATGGATTTGTAATGTGCCACTCAAGAAATATATCGTCAACGATATTCGAGTGCTGTGAGGAGTGTCAAGATTCCAGTGGTAAAATCAGGCGTCGAAAACGATAGGGGGTATCGATCCCTGGTTAACCCACCAGTCAGTATCAGATCATAAGAAGAGAGCATCCATCTTTTTACCTTGGGATCCTGAGCAAAATGTTCATCAATAGTCAAGTAGCAGTGCTTAGAGGCAAGTCGAAGATCTGAAAGCCGTGATAGGTCGAATCTGAGATGTACAAGCTGATGGTTGTAGTTCGGCATTCATCTATGACGACTTGGCACATGCCATATAGGCGGCTTTCGAACATCAATAAATTTGATCGATACTGCCGTGGTTTTATGTTCTTTTTTGTTTGTGTAATAGTAAGGAATTCGTGGCATCCAGTTCCTAAAGCTATTTTCGAAGTTAGAACTACTCTGAAAAGTGACATCCTGTCATAACCAAAGCAGCGTATTTAACTTACCTCTTTTCGGGGATAGTACAGAGAGATGGGCGATCCTAGCATTCTCGGCCCCTGGCTACCTGCCTTGGAGTAACTCGCTCCTGAATTTGGCTGTTGTGGTGTGCCATTGCTGCGTCAAGAACTGCATCCTTGTTGTTGACGACGAAAGCTTGAACCGCTTCAATGTTGAAGAGACCGTCGTTATCCCAGAGGCTACGGGGAGCAGTGATTCCATAGATTTGACCATTACGATCAATGATAATAGAAACAAACGCCTTGACAGTGAGTGACTGCTTCAGAATAGCCTGGTGGTCATTGCGATCTCTCGGTTGCGTACATTCAACCTTGATGATGTCTTTTTTGACGACAGCTTTCTGCTCTTCATACTGAAAGTCCAGGAGCTTCTCGCGGTATTCGGTGAGGACATTGAAGGTGCTGAAGGCCTTCTCTCGGATTGAGTCACGGGTCACACTGGCCATGGTGCTACGACCCTCCTTGCGGCACTGAGGCTTGAACTCTTCAACCCACTGTCGATAGACAGGGCGCTGCTCCATTCGTCGACGGTCATTGGACCTGAGAGAGAAGCGCTCTTGATCGGGGTCAATGTAAGGAGACACCGAAAACATGGGGCTCTTGGCGACGTATTCAAACATGTCCTTGGCAGAGGCAAAGGGTCCCCGCCAGTACTCGGCAACACCAAGTCCAAGGAACTCCAGAATCCTGTTAGGTTCTGAGGTGAGAAATACCTTAGCTCTATTTCGGTTTTTGCGCTCGATCTCAGGGATGCGGAGCCAGAGTCCTTTGTTGTCCACGGTGAGGCCAAAGGGTCGAATCATGGATCCAATGATCTGCCAGATGTCGCCGTGGGCCTGGAAGAATCGCAGGTACTCAGCCTCGAGGACAGTTGGGCAGAAGTGAACATCCAGCTGGATGTAGATCTTTCGACGAGACTTTGACTTGACCTGACTATCACCTTGGCTTTCGGCAGACCAGTACTTGTCGCCAGGGGCAATGAATGTAGCCTTCTTGGAAGAAGAGGCTTCATGATTCTAAAGTTCAAGTCAGTGCGTAGTTGAGGAATTTAAGAGTTGCGAGAGACTTACCTCATTCTGGTCACTCTTGCTAGAGTCCTCTCCGGCATGCTCAGTTGACTGTCCTAGGCCAAGCTTTCCCATCAGAGACGAGGAACGGACAGAACCAAGTTTGACTGAGAAGTTAGAGAAAACTTTCAAAAGAACAAGAGTAAGACCAAGACTTACGAGATTCTTGGAGACGCGTGACGCTTTTCTGGAACGCCGAGACGCTTCGCCTCTTCTCTTCACGAGGGGCCGCTTTGGTAGAGCTTTGAGAGCCTTGGTCTTCCTGCTGGGTGACTGTGGCAAACTTGGCGAGATCCAAGGACAGCTTGCTCTTAGCAGCTTCCGTAAGAGGCCACTTAGATTCTTGTTAGCATTCTTCACGATAGTTGTTTTGCCTATTAGGTGGAGCGTGTTTTGACTCACGGTAGATGGGGCTTTGTCTCCTGAAGAACCATCTTGTCCAGCGCTGGTGTCAAAGGCGTCCTGGAAGTCAAGCTTGGGGAGGACAAGGCTAAATGATGGCCCAGGAGTAGAAGCAGCAGGGTCAGTGGTCGAAGCTTGAGGGCCAGGTGTCGAGTCATTGGCGGGAGTGTCGTCCTCATAGCCTGGGGGGTATGGGACACCCTCAGGCCATTCGATGGCAAAGTGCGCGATGACTTGGTGGCCTGGCTCCGTGATCTGGGCCTTGGCCCCGACTCGTTTTGCCATGACTTGGACGATATCACCGGTGTCGGGGCCTTTGTACTGGGAGACCACGAGGTCGATGTCGCCAAAGTCCTCCTTACCAGGCCCGTCGATGGGCGTGCCGACGAACGAGAAGATTTCATTAAGCACGTCTGCCGACGCGTTTCTGACTAGACGGTAGACATCCAAGGGCATGCGTGGTGTCTCCAGAGGAGGATCGGCATGCGCGAAAGCTTTGCCGCCCATGGCGACGGTAGGGGGGCGATGGAGTGGTGGATGAGGAAATCAAAGAAGGCGACGGGAGCAAACTGAGGGCAAAGGTTAGCAAACAAGGAAGGGCGCAGGTGCTTGTGATGCCCAAGGGAGAAGTGTGAAGAGGAAAATAAAAGGAAGATGGAGGAGTGACGTTCGCCCTCGGCGCGATGTTTGAGGTGAGTGAGTGACTCGTGGAGTTCAAAAGATGCAAGGGCGTGAAATAAAGAAAGAAGAAAGAAAAGTGAAAGGAATCCTAAGAAGAAACAGCAGATTTGACTTACCTGGTGTGGTTGTAGGTGCGAGAAGAGAGACACCAATTTGTGTGGTGGTGTCGAGTGAAGGCAGTGAGTCAAGTGGGCAGAGGCTGCCTGGACCTGGTAGAACGCAGTGAAACTGCAAGTGGGCTGCCTGAATCACGTACCATCTGTTAGTGTCCACTGCATATATAAGCCCGCCCACTATCTTTTCTACCTGTTACATTTCGCCCAATCCAAAATACAACGCTTCTACGACAAAGAAAAAGACTTGAATTCGTTCTCAAAATGATTGGTTACATGTTCGGTGCCCGATGCCCCGTTGACGTTGAATGGCCTGTCATGAGCGGTACAGAGCTCATATTCTGGGCTCTGCTCTACATACTCCTATCTCTCCTTCTCCTTGCCCGGGCTACGAGGGAACCTGTCCCAAGACCACGAAACTAAAAAGATGACGCTCAGACTGACGAGAAGTCTGAGTAGAATCGAAGCCAAGATGAAAAATTTCAACAGTATCTGGCGAAAGACTTGGGGCTGACGGAGGTATCAAAATAAGCCATAAGCTCCCACGAACCTCGATATATTTAGAATGAATCATTAGCTACAAAGTAGATAACTCTAATGCATATGGTTTCTTTACTCGCATAAAAATCGAAAAGGTCATGGGATTTAGGACTTGTCTTGAAATAAAACTCGAGCATCACCAAGTACATAGCGTAGTGGTAATTAAAATATCAACATGGACTGTACAAATGATCAATTATGAAGCGAGAGGTTTATAAAATGTGAGCCAGCTTACAAGGTAAGGAATTTCCTTACTCAATGTTATAAATGGCTCGGCTAAGAAGTTCTCACGTCGTCAATGGTTTGATATTTTTGACAGTGTCCCCCTTTTTAGTCCTCAGGCGTGCCAGCCAACGCGACTTGACGCATCTGCCTATTTCGTGACGCGTCGAGCCCACAGCTTACCATTGACCCTTCTGTCTGCATTTAGGTACATTAGCTGCGTTTGTGTAACAAACAACCACTGGCTTGACCGCTAACACTCTCGCTCCGAGGCTCGTGTAAATGTCACTGGACCCCAAAAACAAACTCCGGTCTCCCAATTGTCATAAAGCTTAGTCAATTGAAATCTCAGACTCAATATTCATCTTCCTATGAGTATAACATCATCCAGGAAACACATGAATCTCATCAACTGTCCTCTTGGCAACATAGGATTTACAAAACATGAAAGTGTAACTCGGATTCTTGACTGGGTACCAGGCTCGCAGGCTATAAAAAAGCAAAACACAGGGACAAAAACATTTGCATCTTATACATCATCAGGAGAAAGATCGATATCGCTGGCATAGGCTTCTTGTCGGCCCTCGCTGGCCCCTGACCCCTGATCCCCTTGCCTCATCTCGCTCGTTCGATAAAGACAGAAACTTTTCGCTCTATTCACATCTCTCACCCCATCCAATTCATTACTCCTGTAGAAGGGCATGCTGTCAATGTACGGGCTCTTCTGTCGTTGTCGGACTTCCAGGCTTTCGGCCGTAGACAACATAACTGATATCACATATTAGCTCCAGATTACCACACGGCGCAGCATAAAGTGAAACACGTACAAGGGCACCCAGCTGTGCATGTTGGGATTCAGTACTTCCCGTCGAGCTCTGGCCAGCAAGACCTGGAAGTAAGTTGGATCACCACCAAGGATCTGCTCATACCCGCGCGCAAAGACATTCCCGATGGTATCGCGGAAGTGAGACAGCTCAAACGCTCCAATCTCCTTGAGATGCTTGTCCTTGGGCCAAGGGTTTGTCGGGATCTTGAGCACACGCTCCACGATATCCTCGAAGCCAGCGTTTTCTAAATGTTCTCTCCAGCAAGTAGGCTCCCAGCCCGAACAGCCAATGCGCTCTGACATTTCGAAGTAGATCTTGCCCATCTCGATGTAAGCGGAATCTGGAGGCAGGGTGCCGTCGTCGGATCTGAAATCTGGCACTGAGCCTGAGAGCTGGAAGTAGGCGCCGGGCTTGAGGTGGTTGAATGCTTGGGCGACGAGGCGAGGCCAATCGCGAATAGCCATGATGAGTTCGCGGCCGTGGATGAAATCAAATGTTCCTTCCCCCCAGAGCCAGTCATCTTCAATATCGTCAATCTAAAGGGGTCAGTGTAAGAAGAAGACGACATAGAGATTGGAGTAGGTTCAACTAACATACTTCGAAAAACAAATTGGGCGGTATGACGTTGGGCTGGACTGCAGTGGTATCGACGCCAATGACCTTGGCAGATGGATACTGCTCAGCCATGTCAATAGCCCATATTCCAGATCCGGTGCCTAGATCGAGGATCTTGTGGGGATAGTCAGGGATAGGGGCGAGATGAAGCTCGTTGCCCAGGAGCATTGTGAACTTGCAATGCTGGAGATCATTTCGTTCAACCTGGTGATATTTGAATTAGCCAGTGAAGATAGTTGAAAGAATTATAGTGAGCCTACCTCAAGATCGTCACTAGGGATCCAAGCCTTGTGGAGACCATAGACGCCATAAGTTCGCCCGTTCTCTTGAATACCGCGTCGAATGTCGGACGCGATCGACGACAAGTAGCTTGTATTTGTCGACTCGGGATAGGACTCGTCCTCAGCACCGTCGTCGTCGAAGATGTCAGGCTCAATACGACTCGAGGCGTCTGATGGCGATATCGATCGTCTCTCCGCTGACCCATGCCCATGCCCATGTCCTTGTCCTTGTCCATCTTCCCCAGATTTCGGAACCTGGACCCGGTCAGATGCTACGCCAAGCCCTTGAGCTGACGAGCGTTTCTCTTTGGGTGGGGAGGACATGACGCGATATTCCGGTAGAGGAGCTTCAAGGAAGTGTCGTGTATACCTATTATACGATAGATCTGACGCTGTAACGTAACTCACCAGCCAAGTGCAGGGAGTCGGATCGAACTTCTCCCCTGATCTGTGTCCACTTGCGGGCTAAATATTTCAGCAGGCTAAGCCATTGACAGTTGGGCTAAAACAACGCGGTTCGCTAGACCAACAGTACGTATCTCATCTCAGAGCCCAGACTTGCACTTGGCGCTGCATTGGGACTGGCTCCAGATTGAAGATTGCAGGGAACAGACAGGCCGTCTTTCCCCTCTATCGCTGTCCTTTCTTTTGCCTGTTGGCTGCATGCATTGTTGCTGTGTGTTTGCACCAACAAAGAGCAGACAATCTGCAGGCAGCATAAAGTGCAGATCAAAATGGCACTCCCTAGCAAACAAGAGATCGGCGACCTAGTCAGCAGCCTCAACAGTGCTGCCCAGGCTTATTCCGATGCGCCAGACTTGGATGGCTACATGTCCAGGGTTCAGATCCTCGAAAAGACCAGGGCACTCACCAACGCCCTCGTTACGCCGGACCAGAAACCCAACTATCATGGTCTCAATGTGAGTTGACCACCTGTCACATACATACATACATGCATCTACTGACACGCGTTGTAGATTGCCGAGCTCGTTGCCGTCCGAACATTCATGAAGCTCAAAGTCCTTGATGCCATTCCCGCAACGCGCTCCATATCCCTCCAAGACCTCTCCAAAGCCACCGGCGTGCAGGACTCACTCCTGGGTACGAAATACTCCCCTGTTGACTGTCGGGATCTCAGCTAAGCTTCCAATCATCTCAGAGCGCATGGGGCGTGTCTTAGGTCAGTTATCGTGCCAAGACTGTTGGGTCGCACGCAATCTCACAGCTTTACGCAGTTGCTTCCGGCTTTCTAGACCAGACAGAGCCCGACGGCGGTGAATACAAGCACACGAAATTCTCACTGGCATATATCCTAGATAAGCCGTCTCCTGGTCACCTGTTCCTGGCTATGTGAGCTCTTTGATTCTGGAGTCAAGTCGAGGTTCGATCTAGTCTAACGTCTGACAGGTACGATGAGTGGTTTAAACACATGCACAACTTTGACGACTACCTTGTGTCCAAGGGGAAATACGAAGAGCCTCAAAACCCCTTGTACAACCCGTACACTGCTTACTGGAAGCAAGAGGGTACACCAGTATGGAGCATCATGACGCAGAACCCGGAAAGATTTCGAACTTTCCAGATGGGCATGGCAGGTATCGATGTTGCAATTCCAGTTACTGGTCATTTCGACTTTGGTGTCTTGAAGAATGGCCAGACTGATACTGAAAAGGGAATTATTGAGCTTGTGGATGTTGGTGGCGGCGAAGGCACCGTTCTCAATAAGATTCTCGAGGCTCATTCTGAGCTGACATCTAAGAATTGCATGCTACAGGAACGCCCAGAGGTAATAAAGCTTGCCAAGTCAAAGAAGACTCTTCCAGCAGATGTCCAACTCCTGGAGCACGACTTCACAACGGAGCAGCCCATCAAAGGTACCATCCTCCACTCTGTCTTATAATAGTGACTGATCCAACAGAAAACAGGTGCCAGAGCCTATTTCATGCGCATGATCCTCCACGACTACGCCGACAGCGTTGGTATCCAGATTCTCTCCCGCCTCGCTGATGCAATGCAGCCTTACTCCCGTGTCCTCATCTGCGAAATGGTCCTGGCTCCCCGTGTAGGAGAAGCCGATTTTGCATCTGCTGTCCTTGACCAGGCTGTTATGACTATGGGCGGCAAGGAGCGTACAGAAGTGGGCTTTCAGAAAATGCTTGATGCTGCTGGTCTCGAATTGGTCCGGACGTGGCGTGTTCCTGGAGTTCCTGGTGGTTGTGTCGAAGCGAGATTGAAGAAACAGCCCTGATGAGTCCTTGTAGAGTCATCCTTATACAAGAGTAGAACCAACGGTTGGGTAGCAAGGATTCTATAGGTTAAAAGAACGACTCCTTTTAGATACCACGCCCAGCAGTTGTTGTTGACGGCACTAATTTCTAACACTCCTTTCATCATCACTACCCGCCGTAGCACCACTATTTCGTTTGATTTTACTCCCCCAACCACTACATTTCAATACCTTTCGACCGCTTCCATGGCTAAATGAACGAAAGTTTCATCTGGCCAGAACTTTCAAGTGCGCAGCTTAAGCGTCGGTGCAAGTGTTGGACTTGGCGCCATGGAAGGGCAGAATTTTGGTTGGCTTCTGAGGGTGCCATTGGTCTTCACGAACACCCTTACTTCCTTCATCAGGAGTCAAATAAGAAAGAGGCGATTTATATTCGGTATTCTGCCATATCTTACGAATTGTCTGTTGACTCGAATCTATCTATCTGTTTGGGACAAACGCTAATGTTTCCTGAAGAGTTAGCTTCCCTGCCATGACTTGCGAGACCACCCCAAAAGATAGCACAACATGCTACTGGCGATACTAAGCGTCCTAAGTCCATCTCAAAAACAGGTTATACAGGGGCATGATGTGCATAAGGGTGTGGTAGGTGCTCCAAAAAGTCGGTGGATTCAACGCGGACCTCTTGACATTGGCTATGATTTATATGCCAGAAGACTGATCATGAGGAACATGTTGGCCTAGGCTGCTATTCTTTGGTGTTGCCTTGTCTATCGAACACAAACATGCAGCCTGTAATGCAAAAGGACCTTGGGGTAACGCAAACCGATATAAAATGGGACATGGCTTTAACTCTCATGCTGACGTGTGTAAGCGACAGCTAATCTTTTGTTGTTTTATGGAGCCCCTGGACGATGTTTAGGTGTAGTTGGCTGTATGTGAATTTACTTTGACAAGGCTTGGTGAGGCATGCAAAAGTCAGACATGTGCATTTTGATGCAGTTGGTGGACTGATGGAAAAAGTTATATGATACCTGGCAAAAGGAACAATGCCTTCTCGTAGTGATAAGGTAATGGCAATAAGAAAGTTGGTATTACAAAGTAATGCTGCAGATAGACTGTTTGCCATTCGACAGTCACAAGATGTTTTTCTTGAAACCCACAGATCTAGCTTCTCGCTTAACTCAACTAACCAACAAAGCAGGCAAAGTACACGACCTACAACGGATATCGGCATACATACATGGACCACGGGCAAAAGCTAACCCCAGACAACCTCGGAATGTAGGTAATGTGCTAGACTAAATCATGGCGACTTGCGGGGTTTGCAAGGGTTCTCCATGCATCGACCTAACCACCAAAGGCAGGCCCCGAAGAACGCTACCCCTGTCAATCTCCCAAGACAAGCAAGTCAGATAAATACCCCAGAACTCATGACCCGTTGCTGAGTCTTTTCTCTCAGATCCTCAGTTCAGTCTCTCACGCCAATCTCCCCCTTCAAGATGCGTCCCTCTGTCCTCTCCGCTGCCCTCTCCGCTGCCAACACCCTCGCTCAAGGCACAAAGGATGTCAAGTGCGCTGATGGGCTGTACATGATCGTTGCGCGAGGCACGGGTGAAGACAAGGGCACTGGGATTACCGGGGTGCTCGCCGAAGGCATCGCAAAACGCGTTAATGGCTCCATCGTCGAACCTCTCGACTATCCTGCCACTTTCTCGGATCCCGACTACGAGGACTCGGAGAAAGATGGCGTCGAGTCACTGACAAGCGCTCTCACCACGTATCACGGATCGTGTCCAGATGGCAAGATTGCTGTCCTTGGCTACTCCCAGGTTTGTCTTGTCCTTCAGTGAAATTGCCAGATGGCTGGCTAACAACAAGCAGGGCGGCCAAATTGCCAGCGACACTTTCTGTGGTGGAAGTGGCGGAAGCTTCTCAAGCAATAAGCCGATATCGACAGACCTCGTCCAAGACAGCGGTGAGCTCACCCATCCCCTGCAGGTCCTTTATCGCGGACTGCAGATGCTAATTGAAGCAGTTGTTGCGATCATCATCTTCGGCGACCCGAGCCACGTGGCAAACGCTTCGTACAACCTGGGAACCAGCAAGAATAACGGAGTGAGTACACAGATGGTTCCACGGTGCTTCAACGCCTCCCAACTCTAACGCGTGGCCGCAGATCTTTGACCGCGACAACATCAAGCTGTGCGAGGATGATTACAGCGATATCATCCGCTCGTACTGTGATATGGGTGACGTTTACTGCGATAGGGGCGATAAGGAGGGTGTTCATGGGGACTACGTCTCCAGGTACGGCGATAAGGTTGTCGACTTTGTCGTGAAGCAGTATGAGGACGCGGCCAGTGGAAATGCTACCACCACACCGACCACAAGCACGGCCACGGCGACTACTGAGGCAACTGGTTCAGTGACTGCCACGAGCTCAGCAACTTCTACTGGCTCAGGGTCAGAGACGACCTCTGAAGCCGCTGCTACAACCCCTTCAACAGCTCCCGCTAATGTTGCGGCTGGATTGGTACCGGCCCTTGGTTTGGCCGCAGTTCCTTTGGTTATGGCTATGTCTGGGCTTTTCATTTAAAGCATACAGTTGTGTATAGCTTTTACATCATCTAATTCGAGTTTAGTTCCATCAGATCCCAATTTGGAGACTTTCTACACCAAAAGGTGGAAGCATTTGCGAGTGAAACTGGCCCCTTACTCTTCATCTTCACCATCGTGCAATGGGTCATGACAGCGCAGCAGTTCTTTTTCCTCGACGCATATTGGTTCCAAGTTCTACTTTTGGTTCTTGACCAACAGCAGCATTCGACAAGAAACAATCGACCTTGGTGAACCTTACACATATCTCGACTTCGAGCCTCTGTATTAGATCAAGACACAGGTCGAGCCATGCGTTCAGCACGGCCATACACAAGCACAAGTGAGCTTCATGCCTGATCGACTGATCCGCGTTGACGAGGATAATCTCCGTCTTGTCCTTGCCAAGGATTTCAAAGACTCTCCATATCATCTATCCAGATACACTGCACTCACATACTGCTAGGGTCCCCCACCACACTCAGACAAGCAGCTCAAGACGACAGAAAGCAACCTACAAGAACACTCGAGGACGATCCCAGAGGACAAGCTGCCACAAGTCGTGAAAGACGCGGTTTCTTTCACAAGAGTAATGGGCATCCGGTACCTTCGGGTAGATGCGTTATGTATTCTCCAAGACGTTAGGTCTGATTGGGACTATCAATGCACACAAATGAACAACATCTACAGCAACGCATACATAACAATTAGCTCTGCTTCCTCCAACAACTGCGAAGAAGGCTTCATAGCAAGAATTTACGGAGCCATTATTCTACCGATACACTCCTCCTCTAGCCCGCCATCCATTGCTGGGGTTGCCACTCTGTTTGAGCAGCGCCTGAGGGATGACTATCTGGCTGGCTTGTGGAAAAGGGACCTCCATCATTCCCCTCCCTGGCGATGGAGTCGTTTTGAAGGGAACAAGTCCTTTCGGGGAGCTGATCAGTGCCACTGGTATCTGGCTATTCGGGGCAAATGCCTCACCGGCCCACGAAGCTTGGCTTATAAAGCTCGTATAGGAGGCTCTACACCATGGCACATGCTGCAATTACATGGTCAATATCTGACAGTCGTCGAGTTAGATTGCTTACCTGGTGAACTATTCGATGGCACAGATAGACTCATTGCGCCTGTGAGCTTCCTACTTATAGGTAGCGCTATAAGGAAGCCAGAGTATTACTGGGAGAGTGTAGACCGAGATAAGATCCAGGAACAGAAGATATCTGATAGCAAAGCAGAACCACTCGAAGTAAATGCTATGCTGCCTTCGTACGCTGGATCTTCTACCCAGGCCGGCTGGTTGATTCTGATTCCCTGCGTATGGCTTATGGGCTTTTGATACACCCAGCAAAGAAACCAGGGGAGTTCTATCGAATCGGGACGTTCGCTTCAGAGGCAAGAAGGCTCGGTAGTCTTGGATTTTTTTCAAACCTGCGAAACTAGGACGGTACTACTTGTGTAGGTTTGGCCGTATGACTCGGATGCTATGTTCGAGTGAGTTCGCAGCGAGTGTTTCCAAGTTGAGGATACTTACAGCTTTGGATTGGAAGAGGAGCTTATTCCAGCCTATTTCCTATGCAGATGAACAAGAATGTTTCCTTCGCCCTGTCTGAGCCCCTGCAGGTCCATGTCGACCAAAACATTGAACAAGGGGTCCGTTCCACCAAATGAGCAGACAATTGCAAGTCATTCGTCAGTTTGCATTCAACAGGTCTCCTGTTTGGGTCTTTCCTGATTATCCTATGGGCAAGGTAGTCGAACTTTTTGGCTTGCAGAGGATGCACCTGGTTGTGCGTTTTCAAAGGCAAACAGGGCGAGACGATGCGAGGAGTCAACAGCAAAGTACAATCAGATATGAAGTATAATACCCAACGGTATCTTACTTGATGCCCCTCTGGTTGTTCTGCGAGATTAAGAGGACGAGATGGAATGGATGTAGTCCATAGTAAACGAGTGACAGTAGATGGACAAACAGGGCGGCAGTGGCTCAACTCGGGTGCCTAGAAGGGTTACCCTTCTGTCTGTTTGGCAGTTGCCCTGCCGCCTGAAGCACAGGGAGCCTTCTAGGGCTTCCCTTTTTCCTATAAAACCCCCTCCCACTTTTTTCCTCCCTCCTTTTTTTCTCCTCCTCCACACAACACAACCACAAAAATGGCCTCCTCTCTGCCTCAAAGCTTCCGCCTGTTTTCAAGACCATAGCCGCCCAGTATCGGACTTCCTCTTCATCTCATCAGCAATACAAAGTCATACGCCGATACTGGGCGGCTCACGGGCAGCACCGATGGCCGCCACTCAGGTAGTCACAACACTCTCTATTATCTTGACTTGAACGCAACTGACTCTCGAACAGATGGGGGAACTTTTCCCTCATGCGGTCATCGGTGCTCCAACCCTATTTCATTTTGGGGAGTTGGTCCTTTTTTTGGTGAGTTTTTGACTTCGCTTTTGGTGCGTGACTGTCGACTCTGACTGACTTCGTGTAGGATGATTTTATACATCGACACTGGGCGGACAGGGACCTCTTATTATCGGTACCTAGTACCTATGTGCCCTGTCCGCCCACGAAAGCTGAACGTCAAGTGTCTGGGGGCGGGCAGTGTGTTCTCACATTCGGTACCTAGTACCTAGTACCTCTCCCATTCAGCACCCTGCCCGCCATTCAAGGACCACGCAGGCTCGGTGCAGCTTCAGGTAAGAAGATGGCATCTTATCTCGTGTTTTTTTTATTCGAGGCTAATGAGTCTTTCTTCAGCCACAACGACCAGCGCGAACCCTGGGGCAGAGAGCTGCGGGCAACAAACTGACAGAGCTGGCTCCTCATTCACACTTGATTGGATCTCTTGTTATTGTGGCACATTCTGGCTGAGAAAGGGAGACAAAGCTGGTTGCATGCACAAAGTTCATTTTTGTATCCCTATCTTAGTGGTTTGCTTCAACCTCTCAAAAGCAAGCTGCTTCTACTATGGGCAAGCTCATTTCACTCACGTTCAAAGAGTTTCCTTCAAAATTTCACAACTACCTAGCACTGGGCTGCCTTAATGGATTGGAGGATTGGAAGATTGGAGGATCTAAATAAATGTACTAGGTAGACGAATACTGCCTCGCGGAGGTCAGTTTCTCTCGCCTCTGTACCGACAGTGACCTTGATAAGCTGGTCGCCTCGTGCGGTCTCTCGGTAGTGATTCAGGGGCTGTTTCCGAGTCCAAGCTGAGCCCTGCACAATTGTACATGCTAGCACAAGATCAAATTTTCTGTATTTCGATTGTATTTCGATTGTATTTGATTGCAAACATCAGCACTTACTTAGCTTGCTTCCTGGAAGTTCGGTGTTATACAAACATGGATCATGACATATGGGTGGGCTATCTCCATACTGGCTAGACTATGTCTCTGTAGGTTACCTATGCAGTCAGCATATGAGCATGAAGGCATTCCCAGGTTCTAGGCTATGCTGTTTTGGGCCGTCACACGTCAGCTCAGCCCTTTTCAACGGAGCGTAGCACAGCCAATGACAGTCGTCTGTTGCCTTGTCCCAGCGCTGAATCATGGCGCAGCAGGTTGGACCCTTGTGGCTCTGCTTGGAGCGTTTCCTAAAAGAGTCAAATGCAGCGCTCTTGTCAATGGAGCTTCATTGGAGTTATAACCTTTAACGTACAGAGCGCTGATCGGGTCA